>SDEE01000265.1:0-61430 GCA_004126415.1 Candolleomyces aberdarensis
CAGTTGCAAACACTGTCAATAAACCCGCCGTTCCTCCGGCTGCTGGGGCATGGCCCCCTACCGCTGCTGGCCTAGCGCCGACGCTACCTACCCATCTCCGAACAGCACAAACATCGACACCAGTTGGCAACACGACGTATCAGCAACAGGCTGGATACTATCAGGCATATCCAATCCAGCCAGCAGCAACACCTTCGAGGTAGCATATGGACTAGAGCATATTTCTTGTGGTCTCTGTATATTTGTCTAGATACATTACGGTCTCTTATATACATGTGAATATATTTTCATTAATGCGTGATGGCGAAAGGGGGATTGTCGATGACGCGCGCCTGATTATCTTTTTTTGTATCAATCATGGCAGAGAGGAAACTGTCCATTCGCATTCCAGCGACCTCTGCGAACATCGGCCCAGGCTTTGATGTCGTGGGCCTGTCTCTCTCCCTCTACCTCTCCCTTGCCGTCTCCTATCCAATATCCCCTCCCCCGGGCCCATATCTCGCCCCCGAGATCAGCTACTCCGGCGAGGGTGCAGACGAAGTCCCTCTCGATGCCTACAAAAACCTCACCACCCGCGTCGCCCTCTATGTCCTGCGCTGCAACGACGTCTCTCGCTTCCCTTCGCACCTCAAGATCCATGTAGACAACGAGATCCCCTTTGGACGCGGCCTCGGATCCTCAGGTGCCGCAGTCATCGCTGGTGTGCTCCTGGGCAACGCCCTCGGGAATCTCAATCTCCCCACCGAGCGTCTTCTCGACTTTGCACTGATGGTCGAACGCCATCCCGATAACGTCACAGCCGCGCTGGTCGGCGGATTTGTAGGATCTTATCTCAAGGAGCTCGACGAGGAGGCGAGCGAGGCCGCCAGTGTTCCGCTCAGCGAGGTCCTTCCTGAGTACCCGCCTGACGCAGGCGAAAATTGGGGGTTGCACCCTCCAAAACCGCCCCTTGGAATTGGACACTATATTCGCTTTGGGTGGTCGGAGAGCATTAAAGCTGTCGCTATTATTCCGAGGTTCGAGTTGAGCACGGCCAAGGCCCGGGAGGTTCTTCCGACCCAGTATTCGCGCAAGGATTTGGTGCGTGTCTCCACCCTTTTTTTCTAAACTAAATAAATAAATTCTAAAACCCCTGCAGGTATTCAACTTGCAACGCCTGGCGGTGTTGACCACAGCCCTTGGGCAGACACCACCCGATCCAGATCTAATCTATGAGGCAATGAAGGATCGGGTACACCAGCCTTATCGCAAGCAACTGGTAAGCCAAACGTTTTTTTCCGGTGTCCGTTGACTCAATCATTGTTTAGATTCCAGGTCTACCAGAAGTAACCAGCAAAATTACACCCTCAACACATCTTGGATTGCTTGGAATCTGTTTATCGGGAGCAGGGCCCACGATTTTGGCACTTGCGACAGAAGGCTTTGAACGCATCGCTCAAGACGCTGCATCGATATTCAAAACCTTCAACATCGAAATCGATTGGAAAATTCTTGAGATCACTGGTGGAAGCACAGTTGAGCAATAAACAGTGGTATTAGCGTATAGTACAAGATGATGTAGTAGATAAAGATGTAGTAGCAGTTAGAACTAGTGGTATACGTCGGAAAGGCATAGCGTCGTCATAGGCGTGAATCTAGTGAAAGCGTAGTAATCCATCTAACCTCCAGCAGTCAAGCAAACCGCCCTCATGGAGACCAAGGGTCCTGCGCTGCGATCGAATGGCAGATTGATAGTGAAGAGGACATCGGCACGGTCACTGTTGAGGTATACTGGCAGGTTGACTCCCTTGTCGGCTTCATCAGACTGGACCCATCGAATTTGCGAAGGATTCAGCTTGACCATCTCCCCGTCGTTGAGCATGAGTTGATCGTTCATCCATGATGCACCTTCCAGYGCAAGACCTGCATATCCATGGTCAATATCAACCACCAATAAAATAGTAGATCGAAATCTTACCGTCAACGACAAAGGCGGATGGGTCATTCACTCTTCCGATATCAAGGCAAAGGCTCAGCGTTTCCAAACTCCACTTCTTTCGATGGGCAACGGCTTGTCGAGTAGCAGTGATGAAAGCTTCTGGGAAGAATAGGCCTCCAAGCCAGACCTCAACATTGGAGAGCGAGTCCAGAGAGGCGATATCATCCAGTTGCTTGAGCCGTCTAGCGAAGTTTGCAATCCACCCAGACACACCCATGCTCTTGCTGACTTTGTATCGTCTCCAATGGTCCGGAATAGTCCCTGAAGAGATTGTGTTGTTAGTCAAAAATCCAGGATCAACGGCGATGCAGACATACCCTTGGTGAGAGAGCTGATCAAAGTTCGGAGATGGTTTGTCTGCTTCAGCTCCCCTCGGCACACTTTGACGACATCTGCAAGGTCTTTGCGAACCTGATCCAAGAGCTTTCGACCGATGGAGCCCTCGCGAGCAAACAATCGATACAGAGGATCTTGGTGTTCGGCAGGCTGAGGCGGAAGCATGTTGAATTTCTGTGGCAGCAGGTCAAGCCATTCCTTGCATCGCTCCAGCAAACTTCTCATCCAGGCCGGTTGCTGAGATCCTTGGGATTTGGTGGTGGTAGCTGCACCGGCCTCGTCGTCATCGTCAGCCAGCATCCTCATCTTGCGCAACTTGCTCAAAAGCTCATTTCCTATAAGAGTGTTAGTTTCGAAAGTGCCTTGGATTCAGTCCCAAAGCGACGTACCTTGAGCAACAGCGATAACTCTCTCTGCTGTGGGTGGCAAGCTGAGCCATGAAGGGGGCTCGCGGTCGGGAAGGCTTTGAACCCAGCTCAGGAAGTGTTCCAATTTGGTACCATCGGGTGACGTCAGTAGTTGCTCGCCAGCGACTGAAGGAACAAGCTCGAAGTCGACGTTGTATGCAGCGGGGGTGAAGAGGGAGTCAACAAAGGAATCAAGGATACGTTGGTCGAAGTCACTGTCAACCCGTCCACCATACACCGACTGCTTGATCAACGTTCTCAAAGCGTCCCAGGGAATGGTGGCAGGATCGATGTTAGCGCGGCCCCTCGATACGGAGTTGAGCCATGTGTCGATGGTGCCGAAGGCAGATGACATGTCCGAGTCGTTGAAATCGTACACCTTGCTCCATCCGAGAGGGGCATACCGCAGTCGCTCCTGAACAACGGCATGGAACCATGCAAGCAAGAAGTAGAGTCGGACCTTCTCAGCCGGCCCTTGGGAGAGGCGCGTGGGTGCAATGCTGCGAAGAGAATCGACGAGATTGGCCTTGACACCTGGTGGGGGTTCGTTCATGATCAGGCGGGATTGTCGAAGAATGTTGACGGGGATTGACGGATTGATTTCCAGGGTAAGGAAGAGTCGGAAGTTGGGATGAGGGTTGAGAGTCTGGAGTTTCTTCTCAAGCTGTCCAAGCCAGGATGGTGCAAGATGAACGTTCTTCAGTAGTACCCATGTACCTTGCCGTGAGGCTGTAGCAATGGCTTGATCGGCGAGGGTGAAACCTTCCTGGGAGCCCATGGCAACAGAGGAGAATCGAGCGCCTGTATTCTTCACCAAATTTTCGACACGATAGCTGGCGTCGTACCCAGGGACGGAAACTAGGGCGACAGGGGTACTGGAGGGGATTTCATTCGACACAATGGAGCCAAGCTCATAGGTGGATTCGGACGAAAGATCGATATTGAACACTGCGCGGGTGAATAATGTTGTCGATTGGAGAAGGCGATCTGGGCGGAAGCACTTCACAATGAGTAATGATCGGATGGCTTCGAGTGCGGCTGTATGAAGAGTCGTCAGCTTGATGTCATCGCAAACAAAAGTTAGAACTTACGTGTGGCGGGCTCCCAGGCCGGAGGGACATCGGTTTCTGGATTGGTTGACTGCAAGAAGTTGACCCAGCGTTCCTCATTATTGATGAGGTGTCCGTGGACCGGTTTGAAGATGGAATGCTTGGCGAAGATATCCAGTCGTGTTACTTGCTCAGCGGTGAGGAAGGGGAAATCTTGTGGGGAAAGAGAGGAGGTGGAATGGATGCCATCGCCGCTCTCTAGAAGGAATTCTATCTCGTCGCCAATTTCTTCAATGCCTCGTAGCTTGACTTGGGCAAGTAGAACAGCCAACATCAGGTGGTCGCGGTACAAAAGGGCTCGCGAAGTCCTCTTGTAGACAACCAAGAACAGGTCGTTCAGGAGAATGTCGCGACGAGCGCTGTAGTCGGAGACGTTTTTGAGGTTGGGGTTATGATGCAGGACGTAGTCGAATATGTCCAAGAAGAAGCGAAGGGAGAATTGATAGAAGTGGTTGATAATGTTGAGTTGTTCCAAGACGAAGAAAACTGAGCTGCATGCCTGTGCGAGAGGAAGATATTCTGCCGTAACTTGCTCAACCTCCTTCATAATGAGATCTGTTTCCTCCACTTTGCGTGTGATTTCGGCTGCTTCTCGCTTCAAAGTTTCCAGCGTGTCAATGACCTTGTCGTCGTCTAAAATGTTCCCAGACGATTCGTTGAGAGCTTGCAGCAGTAGTTTCTCCAGGGTTCGAAGACGGAGGCGGAACTCGCCTTGAACCTTCATCAAGTCGGTCCTCTTCTTCTCGGTATCTGGGCGCTCGACCTTGAGGACTTGATCTAGCGACTGGCTTTGAAGACTGCTCCTTGTCATGGTGAAGTTGACGAACGTCACTCGACTGCAGATATCTGGCGAGAACTCGATGGATGGATCCCGCGTCGACAGGAACATGGTGAACGACGGTGAGAAATCGATGTCTTGACTACCCAAGCGAATGAGAACACGGCCTCCGGTTCGACGAATTTCTTTGTTCAGCACCGCATTCAGAATTGGATCCAGATGCTCGACGTCTTGAATAAGAAGCGGGTTCCCGAAACGAAGGGCGCTTTCCAGCACCTTGAGGAATGCTTCATCCAAAAAGCTAGTGACGGTGATCTTCCTTTCTTTGTACTCATTGAGGAGGAATGTTGTGGCTTGTCCCGTAGGATCGATAATGAGAGGGTACCGATTGAAGCGCTTGAGCATGATTGCATTCTCAGTTGTAAGGTTGTCTGACGGCAGAGATTTGGATTGCCAGTTCAGGCGGTCGTCGGCTGTTGATAGGTATTCCGTGAAAGAGAGCTCGGGCTTGAACTTGATGTTGGCTTCGGCGAGGTGATTCGACCATTCCTGCCACATAACCTCCCGATAATGCTGGTCGAAGAAACCACCGTAGGCCAAGAATGCGGCTGAAAGCAGTACGTCGCCAACGATAGTGCTCATCTCGGTTTCGAATGTTCGGCTACCTGATTCCCAACGTCCTCGTTCTGACGACAGACTTTCGAGCAGCTTCATGCTACGATCAACCTTGCTTTGAACCCGCTCCATTTCGGATTTGATGGCCTGCGTTTCACTGATCAACAGGGCATATTCGTCCTTGTACTGTGTGATCTTGGCCTCCAGCTCTGCTATCATGTCGATAATCGCTGCCGCTTGTTTCTTCGTGGTCTCCGCCTGATCTTCCAATGATTGTACTTCGTTTCGGAGAGGTTCGACTCTGTCCAGAATTTCGGAGAATTGGACTTGTGCCAGGACCCACTTGGCGAGGGGACCACAAGCTTTACTGGCCCTGTTGACAGTCTCGAAGTTGTAGGATGGTCGGCTCACGAAATCCTTCTTCATAGTTTCACGGAGTGGTTTCGTCATATGCGTCGCAGTGTCGAAGTTCACGATTCTCTGGATGAAATCATCGCGACGGATAATTCCTTGGACTGTTCTCCAGCTATCAATCTTGTGGCCCAAGATGGTGCAGACGGACTCCATTGCCAACTTCACTGCTTCCGGAGGGTTTGCCATCGTTCTCACTTCTTGGAGATGCTGACGCTTGATGTTGCTGACGGCGGACTGAGCCTCTAGAACAGCCGGTTCGGCATCAGCCAAATCAGCCATGACAACTGCACGACGCTGCTCGATATGACGATCCTGCTCAACGAGGGCGGCTTGAATTTCGATCGAGGCGGCTTTCTTCTGCTCGGCTTCCTGCTGGTCGGCAACCATGCGCTTCAACTTCTCGTTAGCTTCTGCAGATTTAGCTTCCAATTGTGATCGCTTGACGGCCAAACTTTTCCGGAGATCCTCGACTTGAGTGACTGTGTCCTTCAGTTTGTCCAAGCCGACGTGCAAATGCCTCTGTTGCTCTTCGAGTTCGTCGCGTTTCTCGGTATACAGTCGCACATAATGGTTGATACTGAAGCGTGGATTAGCGACTGAGCACTACAAACGAAATCAAAACTTACAAGTCAAGATAATGTCGTGGTGTCACATAGTTGTAGCGACCTTGGCGCCTGCTCAGTCGTTGATTGATCTGATGCAGAGATTGGTGGACGTAGACCAGAGCATTGACGAGCCCAGTACGATGGGTTGGTGGCAAAGACAACGCCCGATAGGCAATAGGGAAGTTGGCGGGTGGATTGTAAGAGGGTAAATCGAGGTCCAGCGTCTGGGTAAATTCCATGCCGACTTGGTAGAATGCTTGATCAGACCAGTCGCCGAACCAATCGAGGACGCAACGATTGAACAAGGCAGGAGATGTTGCTGCACGAGAGGCAAGGCCGTTCTCTGGAGGATTCATGGTGAAGACGACGTGAAGGTTTTTGGCGACTTGTTGGGTGAACCATCGATACAACTCTTCAGGGGAGTCAAGCATGAGGCCATCGCGCTGGGAACCCTCCTTGCAGGCAGTCATCAGCGCAGCGTGCTCATCCCCTTCGAAGAGRCCRGGAACTTCGGCGTTAGCGAGTAGTGTGTTCATTCGTTCCAGGAAACCGGAGTCCAGAACGTTTGATTCGTCCATGATGAAGCAGATTTTTTCGCCTTTGCAGCCCGCCCGACGGAGTACGGTCCGCAGATCTTCGTCGAAGTCTTCGCCAGTATACTTGTTAGAAACCTTGATCTGGAAAATATTGAGCCCATTCATCCATGCGACGAATCGTGAGAGGGTGGTCTGAAGAACAATTAATTTCCAATGCCATGAGGATGATAGAGTGTGCTTACTTTGCCAGATCCACTGACACCAATGAGAAGGAGATGACCTTGAACTTGTCGGAATACTCGATCGATGCGAAGGACGTGGTCCAAGACGTCGTTGAACAAAACCAGGGGAACGTCCAGCTCTTCCTCGTAGAACACGCGGAGTCGGGCCTTGGTGTATTCGCGCAACAGCTCTCGGTCGACTGGGATATAGTCTTTTGAGGTCCAGTTCGAGAAAAGGATGGGTCGGTAAAGAGCTTCATCTCGATTGATGGTGGGGAAGTGATCCAACGCGGCGCTGTCGATATTTTCGTCTGTCCATGTGCGCTCCTCTTCTGTCACGAGACGATCTTGGAAGAGCCGTAACGCTTCGTGGGCCCAAACGCGAACCAGCCCTTCGACGGAGAGAATTTCGAGAGGTCGAATGGCTTCATAGATACCACGAACCCAGCGAGTAAGCTCACGAGGACTGTAGACGTAATGCGCTTGTGCATCTGTCGTAAATCGCTTCTGGGATGCCAGGTAGAAGCTGACCATGGCGTCCGTGAGCGGTTCGGCGTAGGCGCGAAGGTTGGGGACGACTTTGAGAAGAGCTCGGTTGTATGTCCCATAGATCTGCTTCAGAGAGACCTCTCCCGGATAGTCAACCATGACGAGAGGCGCGTGCCTCAGGAACCTGTGGCTCAGAGGAACACGGCCAGGATCAGTGGGGGGGTTGCAGGCGCCGACAAATTGAATCCTTTCCAGCTTGACCCATGCCATATCGGTCGTCCTCCAATATCCACCACATTCAACGAGTTGACGAATGAAGGAGATGACGCGTTGCGTTCCGTATTTATCGGCTGCGGGGAGGTTGATTTCGTCACAGAAAACGACTAGCCAACGACCAATTTGGACTGGCGCAAGGATGACTCCGTTTGGCGTTTTCCTGTATTCGCAATACTGCTCGAAGGTCTTCAAAATCAGCTCGGGGGTTGTCGCGCTCGAGAAGTTCAGTCCGACAACTTCCATGTCAGGCAACTTTCGGAGAGCACTGAACAAAGTCATTGTCTTGCCGGAACCGGGAGGACCGCACAGCATGAGAGGCTTGTGCTCTGATAGCCAAGAGTAGAGGACTTCTTCATGGCGAATAGTGTCCATTGTTGGGACGACGACATCGGAGGCGGTGACCGCATGCGCTTCGATCTCGATCGCGGGTACTCTCGACTGCCATGAGATCCACTCTCCATTGGCAACTTGAACGTCGAAGTCGATGAGGGAGCTGCCGGGAAGTAGAGGCGGCAAGTCGATACCGGTTTGTTTGCGAAGATGTTCCCCCAACTCTGCCCGTAAATCGAGTTTCCCGTCTCCAGAGAATGCCCAAATAATGCTAATGAGCAGACGCTTGGTGACATATTGTTCAACCTTCTCTGGACCTAGAGGGAAATCGGGATGCTGGGAGTTGTACTCGATCACGTTCCTGACCGTCTTGTTGATCAGAGAGAACAAGGTATTGAGGGCTCGGGTGGTGGTGAAGTCCATGATATGCTCGATGGTCTCTGCGTATGTCAAGGCCGAGCTGACGAGGTCACCGTCAGCGAAATATCGCTCGAGAACAGCCGCGATTTGCTTCTGCGTATCAAGGTTGGCGGCAGCGGCAGCATCTGAGGCCAGGGTGTCACCACGACGTCCAATCAGATCGCCTCCATCGTCTTCATCGGCATCTAACGGAACATTGGCCAACGTAGTCAGATAATTCTGGCAGACCATCGACGGCTCCACAACATCTTCGCTGAACCAAATCATTCCGCAACGACTGACGGTAGCCAACGTTGCGTATTTGAGGTGCTCGACTTCGAACATGATTCGAACATTCGGTGGAAGATTGAGTCGCTCGCCGTTGGGAAGGGTAAGGAGCTTGTTGTCGTCGAGAACGCTGTAAATTCAATGAGTAGGTGCTTTAAATTGAGCGGTCGAAACACCAGCCTGTTCAGATTTTCAACCCACTCGGGGTCGACATCGCCATCGAAAATAATCCAGTGACGCTTGCCACTTTCGCCTCGAACATCGTCGACGATCTTGCGAAGAATATGAGTGAACAAGCCATCGTTCCACTCTCGTGTTGTAGGATCCAGAGTTCCATAGAGAGCATCCTTGTGCATTGCTTTGGGGTCTATGACGTACGAAACGCCCTCCGTACCGTCCAGCCTCTCCAGTGCGGCCAGGAGGACCTGCCAGGCATTGGTTTTACCGCTTCCTGAAGGGCCCACCATCATAAGTCCATGCTGGATCTTTTGGATTTGATAAAGCTGCAGAATCTTGGAAATCCATTTGTCGCCTGTGACAAGCTTCCTCTCGGCGCAGACCTTCAATATTTGTTCACGAAGGGCATGCAAGTCGACCGGGAAGTAGTCAACACCAGGGAAGACATCTGCAAGGAGGCTACGCGAGGATGAGTATCAAATTATAGACATCATTTCCGAAGACGTACCTTGTGAGAAGCGGAACATCATCTGCGACCAGCTTGGGAACGATTGTTTCGGTAACACTTTGGATGAGGATGATTTGCTCGGAAATCTTGTCGGACAATTCTGACATCTCGTCTGCGGCCTCGGAGTTGGCGTTCAGAAGTCTCTCTCGCTTCAATATACCGGCGCTAGCCAACACAGCCTTCAAAGCACGAAGACCGAAATCGTAGTGAGGTTGTGGCGACAATTGCTCGTCGCACAGGTTGAAGAAGGGGACAATCTTGGAAGCGAGCGATTCAGCGGTTCTGAAGCCTTGAGAGAAAAGCATGACCTGAGCGATCAGCTCTCGGTCCGGTCTTGTCATTGCCATTCTAAACCAAATGTTAGACTTGTATTATGGAAGAGGCTCTATACCACTCACGGTCTGAAGAGTTTCGTCAGATTGGGGGGTAATTGCGAACGGCCAGCGTAGTTAGGATTCGTAGTGATGAAGATGCCGATGTTCTTGTTGATCTTCAGATGCTTGCCCACCAGCTCGATCTCGACGTTGGGGTTTTTGGCCAATTGCACCAACCCTTGTTGAATGGTCTGCACTTGTTGCGAGACCGCGCTGAGAATCCTCTCCTCAAGTCGATTGAACTCATCGAAACAACCCCATGCCCCGACTTGACACAAACCAACGAAAATACGACCCATAGCCTGGAAGTCGAAAGTTTCGTCACAGCAGAATACCAGGACGAAGCGTCCCAGTTGCACTCCCAAGGCTTTGACTGATTCGGTTTTACCTATCAAAATGGATATCAGCAAGTAGAAGTATGGCTCAACGAAGTACACTTACCGGTACCGGCGGGCCCGAATGGCGCACCTCCGAGCTGGTTGTCGAGGGCCTGGGTCAACGTGAGGTACACCCGATCAGTTAGAGGTGTTTGAACCAAACGATCAGGGACCCCGAGGTACTCCCAGCCGTAGGGGAAAGTAGCATCTGCAGTCTTGATTGACAGTCGATCGAGCGGGTTCTCAACAGCTTTGTCGAGGTAGAAACGCATCTGGTAAAGCCAGGTGAAGCCTTTGGGATCCAGAACGCGTTGCTGAATCAACGATCGGGTGACATCTCTTTGGTGGACCAACTCTGTGATGAGATGCTCGCACTTCCGACGTGTGACGGGGCTGAGCTCTTGGAGCACGATGTCGGCGAGAAGGTCTAGGGCTTGGTGAATAACGTTGAGAGTGCTTTCCGGGGCGACGCCTGATTCGAGAGATGATTCTACCAAAGCTGTCCAAGCGACTTGGATTGCCAAGGTCACCAATTGAGCAGGGTATTTCTCCATCCATTCCATGAGCTGTGGCGCAGCGAGTTGATGATCCGGCCCATAGAAACCTTGCAGTTCGGCCACCGAGTCGGAGAGTAAGTTGGCCAATGAAAGCCTCATCATGGTTTCCAACCTCGCAAGCCAATCGTTGATCTTGGGGTAGTCCTTCAGAAGAATTGGTTCCGTGAAGCGTATTTCCTCTCCCTCCCGCGAAGACATGCCCATGATTTGGGTCAGATCATCGTCGAGCTGAATAGTCGCGATGCCAGCGAACATCTTCTTCAAGTGCTTCATGATCCGCAAAATATCCTTGCTGTTACCGATGATTTCAAGCAGGTCTTCGTCGCCAACGAAGTAGAAACGGGGGAAGGAAGACCGCTCTCGCTCGAGATATTCACCCAATGCCTTCTGAATCTTGTTCAATAGGTCGGCTAGACGCTCGAGGCTCTTTTGGATTCCTTGAATGTTCATGACGTCGAGGACGAAGGGTGACTTGTAAACCTTCTTCATGACTGTGAGGAATTCGCTATTGATGTTCGAAAATCGTGCGCTCTCGACAGGAAGGAGGTGTTTGATGTCCGCGCTGCCGGAAAAGATGCCTTCTAGGTACACCCATTGGCGCTGTACGTCGATCCACACATCTGAGGTGTAAGGTTAGATAAAAGGAGGGCAGAGAGGAAGAGATGAATGAATACCGAATAGGACGTGGATCCTGTTCAACTTCTCTTCCCATGAACCTGCCTGAAAGAGGGTTGGGCACCGCTACGGTGAAAGGTTGATTTTACATACCTCCTCTTCGAAAACTAGATGAAAAAGAGAGGGTGAGAATGAGTTACAGAGTGTTTAGGGTCAGATATCACCTTTGTAGTACGGAGACAATTTCATGGCAGTCAACGAATTGAGATTCTCGCTGCACTTGTTGAATAGATCATCCCAGCCCCTGTCGGAGTGTTAGAACAGACCCCGTTGAGATGTACAACATACTCCGTACTTGATCAATCGGCATTTATTCTGGTAATTGACTAGGTCGAGGGTGTAGTTTGTCCAGACTTCTCTGACCTGCTTGATGTATTCTTCGAGGGCCATCTTTCCAGAGGTCAACAATCAGTTCTGGAGGCATTCGACCGTACTCACCTCGCCCTGAGCTTGAATGATAACTTCTTTGATCAAAGTCTCGTTTCTCTTCAAGTCCATGTCATAAACATGGCCCAAGGTCATCCTAGGCGCAGACGTTAGTTACGCAAGGGACACAGGAGGAAGCCACTCACAATGGAAGATGTATTTGGGAAGGTAGTCTCAAGACCTTGAACAACTGCTTCCAATGCCGATCCTTCAACGCCTCTGACTTCAATTCAGAAACCAGGGCATTCGACTTCAACAAACCCTTGAGCGTGTCCTGGACGTACTCGAAGGCCGCGTACTGTCTCATTCGTGTTGGCATATCTTTGGTCGACGTCAGCAACCCGTCTATGTGTTGCCTCAACTTCCTTGGCTGGACGGTCGCCCAGCTCATTTCTCTCAATTCGCCAATCTGGCTCCAGATTCCGGAAAGTGCTGTCCAGACGGCCTTCAGATCTCGCAGCTCTTCGAAGACGGGTTCCAATCGCGTGTGTCGTGTCAATTCTAGGTCAAGTGCTTCTTTGGCGCGGCATACGAGGTCGTATTCTTCCTTGACGCGATTCAATTTGCCTTCAAACACGTTGATGGTATTCATGGCGGTATCTGCGCGCATGTTGCCTTGAACAGGCCGTGTCTGCTCCCACTCCTGCAGAATATCGTTAATCTTGTTCTCGATGATTTTGTCTTCGGCGACGATCTTCAATTGCAGGCCAGCTATGGGATGTAGGCGTCAGAGTAAAGGAGAGATGAGTAGACCTAAACACTGTACCGAGCTGCTCCTGAATGGAATCACTCTTCCTCTTCAAAATCTCGTTGTAGGCACTCCATTCTCCTCTAAGTTGGTCGCTGTAGAGCCAGTCTTCCGGGAATTGGTATCGAAACCTTTCCAGGGTCTTCTCCCCGCTGGCACACAGCTCGATCATAGGGCCCCATGCTTTCGTCTTTTTCTTCAAATCTTGCACGAAGGTAATAAAGGTAACAGCGGCTGCTGTCGATGAGTTGGAGGGTGCAAAGACCTGCAAACCGCGCTATTAGTGCCAGGGCCCGTGTCAGAGAAAATGTGCTTGCCTCCATCGTGAAAGTCGTTCGTGACGACGCGTCGGTTACAACACTGCAGAATCAGTTTCGAGCTGTTGTGAGGTGCAGCACGTGCAATTCTAACCCTAATTGTGGGTTGGATTGGGGTTGCCTTTCGCCTCACCTGAGCGCCGTTCTTCAGCTCATCCTCTACGAGCCGACACTACCCTCAGCTTATTTTCTTCACCAGCTCTTGCTCCATCTTTTCGCCATGTCTTCACGTCAGCAACGTGTGATGGTCCAACCCATCGTACGCGTTTTTCTCTATCCTCGCTTGGTTCCTCGCTCATATTTGCCCCATCCAGAATGTCATTTTCAAGAATCTGCAACAAGTATGTGGACTCTCATTCTTGAATTTCCTCGCCTAACTTTATTGCATAGAAAACAAAGGTTGTCATCTGGCTGTACGATAACGTCGAGATGAGGATCGAAGGCCGAATCATTGTTCGTCCAATCCTATGGTTGATCGCGGGACGCTAATGAAAATGGAATACAGGGCTTTGACGAATTCATGAACCTTGTCATAGACGATGCTGCCGAAGTGTTCGTCAAGGACGCCAAACCACGACGGGAACTAGGTGCGTCCCATGCTTCCTCGCTCTCCAATACTGATTCTGAACATGGCACACAGGTCGCATTCTTCTCAAAGGCGACAACATCACTCTGATACAGCAATCATCATAATCATCAATCGTCGTGAACATAATATTCTGCACATCCCATTTACATTTCGTTGAGAGGTTGTAGGTTACACGAGGGTATTACAAGTTGTAAATAGGCAGTAGCTTGGAGAGCACGAGAGACTGTCGGCACAGCGGACATTCTGCCTAGAGGAGAGTCAGACTCAATTCTCAACACCATAATTTCCACAGAACGTTACCTTTTCCCGACCCCACCCAACAATGCAGTTCCAGCAGAATAGATGGCCACATTCCGTGACGCAGCTTTCCGTCCTTTCCTCAAGACATAGCGTACAGTTCCTTGATTGACGGAGGTCATCAGGGATGGAGGCGACATCTAGGGCCGTTCCTTCATCGTCTTCGGCGGGTACAACGGGGGCATCCTCTGCATTTTGCGCCTTGATCACCTCTGAAATGGGTCGGTCGTCCAAGAATGCGTTCACACCGCCAGGGGCAGATTCCGCGTTCGATGCCTTTCCAGTGTTTGGTTGCGCAAGTAATGGCTTCATCTCCTGAAAAAGGCGGTAGACCAGACGAATTCCGATCATGACACCAAGCAAGGAGTATGAAGGAGGTCGAATATGAGGATTCTCAGGGAAAGATGATAACTTGTCGCCATCAGCATGAGCATGAGTATCCACCTGGAAAACTCGAGCGTACCTGCTGAATCCCCAAAACTCGTTTCATGGGATCGTAATATCTACCCCTCAAGTAGAAGACAGCCATGTTGATTTCTATTGACACTGAGAGGACTTTCTGGACCTTCCTCAACCAGTTGGCCAGGTCAGGATGGCGTTGATTGAGCGAGGCATTGCTACCAAGTCTCGCGAGGATATATGTTGGCAGGACCGAGAGCAAGATCAACGCTGCCCGACGGTTGAACGATGGAGGAAGGTGTCCACGACGAGATGAATATTGCCAAATGTCGGTGTATTCCTCCCCAAGAGTTTGAGTAGCTATTCAAACTTGCTGGTTAGTAGGACGGCCTGAGAAGGGTTGAAGTGGATTACCTCGCCCGGTTGTAAGGCCGTAGTACACGAGCTTGACCACAGCATCAACCTCCTTCTCCCATCTCGTCAGTCTCCTTGTCCCTACACTAAATGTCAGAGTGTGTCGAGGCCTAGACCACCACGAAGCAAACCTAGCCAGGACCGCAGGACACTCTCGGTCTGCTCCCTCAATGACGAAACATGAAAGAGATCACGCTGGTTAGCCCTAACTATCCATTTCTCAGTCAAAAGCATGTAATCAGGTTTCTGAATCTCACTTATTTGAGCTTGCTGAGCTCTAGGAAATACCAGTGGACTGGAGGAGGGAGAAGACATGTTATTTAGCGGCGGAGCTGTTTGCCGGAACCTTTGATGAGCATCCGTTTTGGGAAACAGTGACGAGTGGACCTTGCCACGACCGACCAACCTTGGTTTTGAATTTTCAGACCTAGTCTCTTTTCGTCGTCCCTTAGCCAGCCATGCCACCAGTTCCCCAAAATCACGGCCACGGCTTCGAGGCTCCTTCCATATGGCAGAAAAGTACGTGCTCATCGTCATCGGGGTCTCATATGTGCTGACCTTTTGGCAGTGAAGTAAGGCGGGTAGCTTCGACATGGAAAGTAGTGCTGAGCGTTTCTCCCCTCTAGGATGGGTGCGTTGATGGGTGGTGGTGTCGGCTTGACGATAGGCTTCATTTTTGGCTCGTGGAGTATCATCCGGTGCGTCCATCCCCTGCCGACGGTGAACCAAATTCCTGACCGGTCAATAGACACGGTGCAGGACCTCGAGGGCTTATGGCGACATTGTCCCAATACATGCTTAGCAGTGCTGCGACCTTCTCGTTCTTCTTGTCAATTGGATCGGTAATTTCCATTCCTTCTCAATCTGTTGCCTGTTCTTGACAAACTTCTTTCCCTAGGTCATTCGAAGCGACTCTCCTCTTGCTATCCGTATGGAGGCAATGCAACACCAACTTGCTGCCTCGAATCCTCTTATCCGCTCGAAACTTCAGAGTGCACAAATTATTCGAGCACGCTGGCAGCAAGAAAAGCACCAGGCTGAAAACTAAGAGGCTGACTTTCGATGAGGTGTCCGTCGCCTGGGTAGATTTCATCTATCACCACATATTCTGATCTATACTTAAAAGCTTAATGTTCTAATTTGACCCCTCCTTATTCTCGTGTATGTTTCAAGGGAGTTAACCGACCCGTTTCATCATACCACTTGACCGACGTTTCTCGTGAAAATGAACACCGGTTTCAAACCGGTTTAATCTCTAGGGCTTAAGAAACTGACAGACTTTCTATGGCTTCAAACGGCTGTCTGGTCGATGCTCAGGGTGTTCTCAAGGTGTTCTGGGAACTAGTGGCCGGTCCGCTGCTCTTCCGGTCATCGTCAATGGCGCCATCGAAAAGCCGAATGTCACTGACTTGGATAGCGACTCCGACTCGTTATCGTACATATCCCACTTTCAAGTTTCAACGAGTTAAGCAGCAGGATGACGGCGCAGGTTCAGAAAGTTGTTGTGGACGCTGTGAGTGTTGATGAATAGCTTCGCTGGACGCTCTCCGACCCATCCCATGACAGATTCTTTTCGATATGGACGGGTACGCTCACGATGGTCTCTTTCCCCCGTGTTCAATGATTCTGATTTTAGAATCCCACCAGAACCTTGATCGACTCAACACCTGGAGTTCTGAAAGCATGGGCGACTTTCAGCAATGACTACTCCCTTGGCGACGCGGAGAGAATCGCCCATGATACCCATGGTCGGAGACTGTATGACACGCTCAAAGAATATTGCAAGATTGCAGATGAGAAAAGATTACATGTGGGTCTGGTCGAGGAACCAAAAAACACAGGGCTCTGAGCCGCTTTCAAGGAAGAAATTGATCGTTTCGAAGACGAAGTTATTCAGGGAGGGCCTGTAGCCCTCCCTGGAGCTGTAGAACTATTAAATCAGGTGTGTGGGACGAGCCGATTTTTGACCCTGCATAGAAGACAATCAATTTTCCCGAATTAGCTCCAAACATTACAGTCGCTCAAATGGACAATAGTCACGTCTGGTAAGCAATTTCCACGTTGTCCTTGCGGATCTACCGAATAGTGGACACCCAGCTTCAAACAAATATACGCCTGGCGCTCTACGGGAAGCGGGTATCCCATTCCCCCAAGCGGACATCGTCACCTCCAACGACGTACCTCATGGGAAGCCCCACCCCGACCCGTACTTAGCCGGGGCTTTGAAATGCGGCGTTGACGCAAAGAATTGTAAGTTTCGCCAGCCCTGGACAAAGGCAAAAAGTCAATTGGATTGATCCCTGCCTCATCAGGTCTCGTCGTAGAGGACGCGATCTCTGGCATAAAGGCAGGTCATGCAGCTGGTGCCAAGGTTCTCGCTGTGTGCACCTCTACCACAAGAGAGCGGCTTCTTGCCGCCGCCGAACCCGACTTTATTGTGCCCGACTTGCGAAGGTGAATACGCAGTCTGGTCCATCTGCTCATACGTTAACTGACTGCATGGTACGCTGTCTAGCGTTACCGTCTCTGCCGTATTTGGTGACAAGATTGAGGTTACCATCGAACCTGTGTAACTTCAGTATTCAATGCCTGTGCCAGGGTGCACATGAGTGTAGAGAGGTAGACCCGGTTTTTGATCACTTGTTCTCAACTGATAAAGCTTATTAGTAGGGAGTTTTTAGATCAAGCCTTTGCGTATGCTTTGAGCCAATGACAGTCTATCTGCTTCTCTGCTTCACAAACGTCGGTAGTTCTGCGCCCAAGTCTGCTTTGACTGAGTGGACGCCAGCGGAATGCACTTCATTCCGTGCCGACTCCGACCCTAGACTATCGGCGTTGCATGTTTGCCAACAGTTACCATGCCACTCCACAGGTCCCATCTCATCTCCCTCGCTCGCCGAGAGCGTATAATAGGTGGCGCAAATGATGTCGAGAATGAACCGTGATCCATTTGGAAACTTGATCCTGGCAAAGGCCTCAATTTTGATTGTCAACGTTTGTACTCCGATCAGGGTGGTAGCATTGTTGTTTGGCCGCTGGGCCACAAGGGAGCTGCAATCTACATAAATGCGGAAGGACAAGGAGAATGATGGTTTTAAATCTTTCCTCTCTTCCTCCCTCCCCCTCTTCGACCCCGGGTTTCCTCTTCTCTTTTTTCCGCGATCCGTGATCGTCTTCACCATTCTTTTTCATCGGTTTCGTCTTTACAGCACGCTATAAGGCTTGACCTAGTGCCTGGTTTCAATTGCTCATTCTTTACTACTTTCTTTCCTTTATACACACGTCGTCCGCTCTTTGTCCACCATGCTATCCACGAAGATTCACCTCTCCCTTGCCCTGCTTTCATTCGCCAGCGCCGCCGTCTTCGGTCGACCCACAGAGACCCTGGACAAGCGCCAAGGGTTTGCCCTCAAGAATGGCCAAGATGCCATCGCTCTCAAGTACGTGGCTGATTGATGCTGTTGAACACTGAGCGCTCATGTTTCTTTCTCTTCAGCACAAGATTCCAAGGCTTGAACGCCAATTCGCCTTGCCAGGCTGGGGAAAATGCGTGCATCAACAACGGATTTTCCCAATGTGTCAACGGAAAGTTCGTTATTCAAGGATGCGCCCCAGGAACAGTGTAAGTTTTCGCTCTATTCATAGATCAATGAAGTTTGAAGTGGAGTGATTGACACCTTTCTTGCAGATGCGCCGCCCTTCCCCTGGTCAATTCACCCGGAACGAGTATCGCTTGTACAACCGCTGCTGACCGGGACGCCCGGATCGCTGCCGTAAGTGACCTTGTAGATTATCATTCATCATACGTGACGTTTATCTCGGATCTTTAGACTGGAGCAAAGGGCCCTGGTGGAGGAGCTCCTCCGGCCAACAACAACCAACCCAAACCCGTAAGTCGCAAGATGTTGCTCTCCTTGTACTAGTTCTGAAGCCTTTCCTTGCGTACAGAATGGCAATAATGGGGGCAACAACAACAATGGTGGTAATAACAACGGCGGAAACAACGGCGGAAACAACGGCGGAAACAATGGCGGAAACAACGGCGGAAACAACGGTGGAAACAACGGCGGAGGAAATGCGCAAACTTCGATCAGTATGTTCTCTCCCATTTTCTGAAGCTCATGGTGACTCAACGCTGCATCATAGCACTTGATCCTGCCGTCATTGCCCAAGGCTTCACCAACAATGGCCAAAGCAAACCCGAGCCTGGTAAGCGTTGCAGGTTATTGTATTTTGCAATTTTTGACCCGCTCCTTCTCGTCGTTAGGTCAAGTGGCATCGCTGACGTCGAGCAATAACTTCATTAACTTTTGCAAGACGGTCAATCTCCCGATCACCAACGGTGCACAGATCCCCGAGGGCTCATGCAACCCGGCTCCCATGGGCGCAATCCCCTCTAAGTCCCGGATGCCCGCGTCCAAATTCGTGTTCCCTGAAAATTTGGGCAAGGTCCAGGCGAACAAGAAGTTCACTGTTCGCATGGCCATCCAGAATCTGGAAACAGGTAACTTCGTCAACGCGCAGCAGAACTACTTCTCTGCCCCTCAGCAACTCAATGGCCAGGGCATCATTCGGGGACATTCGCATGTTGTCATTCAGAAGTTGCAGAACATGAAGCAGACCAACCCCCTTGACCCTACCGTCTTTGCATTCTTCAAGGGACTTAACGGTGCTGCTCAGGGTGGCGTTTTGACTGCGGATGTCACCGACGGCCTGCCACGAGGTGTTTATCGAATTTCCTCCATCAACACCGCTTCGAACCACCAACCTGTGCTCGTTCCTGTCGCACAACATGGATCGCTAGACGACTCTGTATATGTGAGTTATCATTTCTGAAAWTTCTCTGAGTTGTTCCGTTCTGATCAACACTCATAGTTCACCGTTGAGTAAACGAGTAATTGACGTTTGCCACCGTCTGGACAACGGCCATGAAAATTTTATTGTTTACGTTTATCCCTGCTACTATTAGTGTATCATCTTGTACCATTTTGCTGGCATTTTGTATGTACTTCTATCAACCCACATTCGTTTTCACTACCGTTTCACGATTTCAAAAAGGCATTTGATTGAATGAAGCCGCTATCTGTTTATAATTACACTGCTTGCACCAGAATTGCTTTTTACTTGGAAGGCTCAGAGTCTTCAAGAGGAGGTGGGCCCTCATCATCGTCGTCGTCATCGTCGTCACCGTCGGCTGCGCCAGAGCTCGAGCCCTGGTTACCCATTTGGGCCATGAGCTAGGTCCGTTAGCAATCGGCTGGAGAAAAAAAAANTTGAATTCCCCTACCTTCTCAAAGTCCATACCTCCCAGTCCTCCTGGTCCACCGCCTCCGAAACCACCAGGACCTCCAAAGCCACCAGGACCACCTCCAAAGCCACCAGGACCTCCTCCAAAGCCGCCGGGACCTCCTCCGAAGCCACCGGGACCTCCAGGAGGGAAACCACTGAAGCCTTCGTCTTCTTCGGGTTCAGGAGCACCGTCTTGTTCGTCTTCATCGACCCATTTGTCGAAGTCAGTTTTCAAGAAAGCATTCCTAACCTTTTCTTTGGTAAGTCGGGGCCAGTACTCCAGCTTCACTTCCTTCTTGCGAAGGATAACTTTGAAAGCTCGCGAAGAGAACTTGGAGCTGGATTCCTATCGAGGGATGAGCTCCCTGAGAGCGAGAGACGGCGGTGCATATGTACCTCTGGAACGACCTCTGCAAAGAAGTCAAGATCAAACTTGTACTCGCGCTTGTCTTGATCGGAGCTAGGATACAATTAGACCAACTGGTCTCAACGAAAGAAAAGCAGTAGGATAAGCATTACCCAGCCTTGGCTTCGAAGGAAATGGAGGTTGGGGTCAAATTGTACTTCAATGTCGACTCTTCGATGTCAGGGAGATTGACGGTGAGATAGATGAAGTTCTGGCGTTACAGAGACGCGTCAGAGATCGCCGAGAGATCGCGTTTGAACTGCATACCTTTGCGGCATCGGACTCAGAGCTGCGCTGAGCCCAGAGAACTTCAGGATGTTGGACCATTGTGGATTACGTCGGCGAGTATGAGTGAGTGGCTTTGGTTAGAACCGACGAAGAGGTTTAATAGACGCTCTATGGAATCCTCCAGAATCTTCGCCTTGATATACCCATTACGTAATCCTATCAGCCCTCGTGCACTTTGCCTCGCGCCGGTCGACNGACCCTTGACGCAACACGACGACGACGAGGGAATTGTGCTGGGCGATGTGGTCTGTATTTTCTGCTATTCTTTTATAAAATAACTGACCACCCCCATAGGTGTACCCGGTGGTATCTCCCGCTGTTGCTGCTGCCATTGCCAACAGCTCCCCCCTACTTTTTGCTTCTGTTCCTATTGTCTTTGACACTTCACGCCAAACCATGGTGAGCTTGACCCAAGGCTACGTGCATATTATTTACTGAAACATCCGGCAGCTTCTACTGCATAGTGTTGTTGACGACCCTGTTCATCTCTTCATGTTACTGGCAACCATTTCCCTTGGACACGCCGCTCTCCACACCCTGGGCTGAAAACATCACAACCTTCGCAGAAGCTCTGAACGCCACCCTGTCTTCCAATTATACCGGTACAATCCCCACCGTTATCCGTGCTGTCGATAGATGTTGGTGTGATCTATCTTCGGGGGGATTCTTCGTTCCCTTCAACGTTTCTAACTGGGAGCGGGCAAGTGTGCTTCGATTGAAAGAGGAGTTGGAGCGAAAGCAGCAACAAGCAGATTCGGCCGAAATCCTCAATACTCTCAACGGAACATTGTCCACATCATCCCCTCCCGAATTGGAAACCTCAAGCGTCAGCCCTACGACTGAGCGCTTCAAATTCCGTCTTCCCCGACTAACTTTGTCCTCGATTCGTAGTCTTGTGAAGCAACGCCATCCCAGTGAGGCCTCACCCGCTAGCACACCATCCTCTACCTCTTCGCAACCCGAGGGCAAGGCTTCACCCGACACTTCTACAGCATCGTCCCGGCAGCTAGATTTGCGCCCTTATGGCATTAACCTGGTAATTGATTACGACTGGTCGCATTCATGACACGAACATCTGTAGCAATATCCATTTACTTAGTGTACAATAAATTTGGACTAGCGTGCCGTTTCCAATGTGGATGATGATGTCAACGCGTCGTGAGAAACAGGCATTGAAGCCGGAGGAGACGAAATCCAGGCTTGCTCTACACCTGAACAGCCCAAAAACCGACTGCAAACCCCTCCTTCCCTGCACCAGCCATCGCGGCGGGCACAGAGGCTTCAACTCTCCATCATGGCCTCAGACCACCGACACCGAGCTTCCAAGGACAGTCGCTCAACGTCCCGGACAGCGCAGAGCAAGCCAGGTGTTGAAGCAGGGACACCGTCGACCGGCCTCAGTAAATTGGAGCTCGTCCAGCAGGCCTTATTTTCGCCGTTCAACCACAAGAAGTCGGATTCTACGCGTATACTCTCAGACTGTAAGCTCCCTCCTTCCCCATTTTTGCCTTTCTGACCGCCAACGACTCTTCGTAGTGGCCCCGGCGATCATGACTCCACGCATGATGAACTCTGCTGCAACCGTGTCTTCTCGGCCCCGGAACTCGATTGCCAACACCAGRGAATCTCGCTCTGCAATGGACTTTGCGACTATTGGYAGAGCTCCTTTCCGACTGGGTCTGGGCTCTCGAAGGATCACTGCGGGTGACCTCCAAATTGTAGAGGCTACGGAGGAGCTCCTCCAGGCTGAGGTTCCAGAGCCAGAGGGTGTGGCAGCTGACGTTAGCTTGCTGCGAGGGTTTAATGCAACCATACCAAGCTCAGATCAAAGCCGGACGCGCAGACGGCAAATGCGGAATGTCGATACGCCAAAGTTGGGGCTGAAGAAGTTGGGCATGTCTGCAAGGGGTCTTTTGACGGAAGAAGAAGAGCATGACGGCCAGAGCGTCGCAAGTGAAGACGATCTTGTCGTCATACCCTCCCAGAAGAAGAAGCGAGGCCGAGAGAGTCTGAGCGCGGCGAAACGCTTGGGGAAGGAAGAGCTTACTCGCCAGGTTTCTGAGATCATGAGAGACAAAGAGAATCTTCATGTTCGAAGGGTATGCTTTCTCTAATTCTACCCTTAATTTGTCTCATTCCCTCTTTCCAGAGCCTCGTGAAAAGCGAAATAGCGGAAATCACCGACAAGATTCGAGCCCTAGACGTTGCCAGGTCCAAGCTGGAGAAAGATTTGCTAAAGCTACAAGAGGATGAGCTTGAGCTGGAGGACGAGCGTGAGATCCCACTTTTCTGCATCCTTCTTCGATAAACTCTCATATTCTACCTGATAGTTGAAGGTGTTAAAGAGCGGATGCGGTATGAAGAGTCGACTAGCAATCAGAAACCGGATCCACAAGCTCTTCACCTCCCTCCCAGCTCGCGAAGACGCAAAGGACCCGCATTCCTACCATCAGAGCACGATGAACTGCCTCCAGGGGTCGCATTTATGGTTTGTCCATACAAATTTCGCTCATCGAATCTCATCTTGACGATGGTTTTAGACTTTGGACAGTCACACAACACCAATAACTGCGCTTGACATCTCAGAGCCGTATGGAACGCTGGTCAGCGCGTCTGAAGAGGATGCTCAACCTCGAGTTTGGGATCTGCTGACAGGGACTGAGATAGGGAGGTTGCGGGGACATATTGGAGCTGTGAAGTGTCTGCAAATAGAGGATAATGTGTGCTTGACGGGAGGGGAGGACGGAAATGTCCGTCTGTGGGATCTTCGAAAGGTAGACGAAGATGATGGATGGGGCTCAAGGGAGACGGACCGAATGCCTGATGTCATTGAGGAAGAGGACGAAAACGCAGATGATGGAGAACTTCTAGAAAAACCAAGTGGAATTCGAAGTAGGACGAACAGCACTGTGTCCAAAGACGGGCCTTGTGCAAGGGTCCTTGAAGGCCACAGTCGTGCTGTAACTGCTCTCTACTTCGAAGATGACTGCTTGGTGGGTCTTTTCAAAGTCTCTTTGTCCGAGTTATCATTAATCGTGGTTTATCGACCAGGTTACTGGTGCTTCCGATAAGACTCTGCGACAGTGGGATCTGACTACTGGTCAATGTGTGATGACTATGGATATTTTGTGGGCCATGTCACATTCATCAAATTCCTCTTCGTCAACGTCTGGATTCGATCCATACAGCTCCTTCAGCATGCCTAACCCTGCTGCATCCCATGCTTGGGATGCATATGATGATTTCGTCGGCGGTGTTCAATTCTGGGGTTATGGTCTTGTCAGCGGCAGCGGAGATGGCGCCGTCAGAATGTGGGACAGTAAGTTCTTGTCTTTTATCCCTCTGCTCTGTCATCTGAGGTGTTTCTAGTGCGTACTGGACAAGCGCATCGGACGTTATCGGGCCACACTGGTCCCATAACGTGTCTACAGTTCGATGAATTGCACATCGCAACGGGCAGTTTGGACAAGACTCTGAGACTCTGGGATCTTCGAACAGGCAGCGTGGTAGAAACTATGCAATTCGAAAATCCCGTCACCAGTCTCCAGTTTGATACACGGAAAATCGTTGCGGCGACTGGCGAAAATGGCGTTAAGGTACAGTTAACTCTCGGTGCAATCCTTTTGACCGTCATCGTGCTGATTCACCGTCCGTAGATCTATAATCGTACTACTGGACAGCAGTCGACTCTATTAACCAATGGACACACAAGACCTGTAGAAAAGCTACGGTACATGGACCGCTATTTAGTTACCGGGGGACGGGACGCTACAGTTAAAGTATGGTCGCTATAATGGAACATTAATGTCGCTTTTCTTGCGTTGCCCATGCTCTGGTTAGCTGGGGGCCATTCATTATCCACCACGCTAGCTCACTATTATTGAACGATGAACAACCAACTATTATCCTTTAAAGTCCGACATTGTACATCTGCAAGAGTATCCAAATGAAAGCATGATACATTCTTAGACAAGCATGTCCATGGTAAATAACTACCTAGTATCCTCATTCTAGACCAGCCCCAGCACAACCGTTGCGCGCAGGCTGCTGATTGGCGTCCTATTCTCAGCTAAAGTGGCATTTTCGCCAACCTCCATGTATTCTTCCGTCCTGAGTGAGCTTGTCTTCCATCCCCAGCTTTGGCCTACAGCGAATAGATCAGGTGCACTTGTGAATCGCATTTGCGAAGAGCCCGTAGCGCTGGCACAGGATATCATGAAGTACGCCAATATCGAAGAGCGTGAATCGCGGTACGGCTGCTGTGGAGCGATTGGACTAGTGGTATATGGTATGTTGATGGTGCTCGACGGGCTCATGGAGGTTGTTGGACCAGAACCGGGCGATGGTATACCGGGAGTAGAAGGCGGAGAGGTGGAGTTGGTCAACATCATAGTGCGAGAAGTGAACGTTGGCGACCCGACAAAGGTCGATCGCGTAGGGGAGGTGGACGGAAGTGAAGGATAGGATGTGCCACGGTTAATAGCTGGATGATCGACACGCAAAGACGATTCGCTAGATTTTTCACTTAAAGCTCGTCCAGTGATTAAAGGGGAAGGTGCGCTTGTGGGGGGAATGCTCTCGGCCGTTGACTGGCGGTACAGGTAGATTCCAAGTTGCGTTTGACCTTTCTTCTTGACGACTTGAAGATATACATTGAATAGGCTCCCTGCGTACCAGACGGTTTGACTGTGGAGTCGCGATTTCTCCTTGAGGGCGTCGATATCCCAGAATTCAACGGCGAAACGGCAAGGGGGGAAGGAAGTCCAACGCCTTTTCCCACCTCGATCGCTAGAGCCACATTCTAAAGCAGTATATCGCTCTCTCTTTAAACCGAAGAACGTTTCTTCTGTCGAGCATATCTCCGCATCTTTGTCCGTGGCTACTTTCCGAGTCCCGGACCGGTTCGAGCTCTGGCGAGCAGACGCAGCGCAAGGCGAGTGGGAAAACGTGAATAGGTCCTCCATGGAAATGGGGTTACTGGTTGAGGTGCCATTTCCTTCCTCTCCGTTGTCACCCATGCGCCATGACGAGTCCCCGGGGACAGGATAATAATTAATGTTCTGTTCCGCGTTCGGAGCTGTGTGCTTTGTAGGAGTCGCCTTTAGTTCACTAGTCGGAAATGAGAAGCCGAGCTCTTTATCTTTGGAGGACGAGGATCCTGGAGCAGTGGGCGAAGACTGGGGTTTGAACGAAGTGATCTGGTGCCGCAACAAGGATTGGTTCCATAGCGCGGTTTGAAGCGTCGAAATGGTGACAAAGGGTTTGTCTGTCATTGGAGATTTGTCGTGGGATATGGTAATGATATCCTCCATTGCCTGGGACAAATATTTCAGCACATGTGTTGAAATATGACCAAAGAACTTACCATGTTCTCGTAGTATATAGCTTCGTTGAACATCTTGTCCCATTGATGCTCCTCCCTTTCCACGATACCCTCCCTTCTCCTGAGCTCGACAACGGAGCGAGCGAAGTCGTATCGTTCCGTTTCACTCTTGACGAACAAGGTATCTGCAGCGACAATCGCTGTAATCCAAATTGGATCAAGCCCTCCCCTTCGCCAGATCAAAGGACCGCTTCTCGAGTCGATTTGTTCATGCTCAAACGCCACCATATCTTTCGCCCAACGGACGGTCCAACACGTACAGGCTTCGCCAATCTTGTCGGAGATAGGGCCATAGTGGTGGGATGGTGATGCTGACGAATCGTCGTCGGAACTCGCAAAGTCCGATGAGGAACTGATAGAAGACTCTGCCTGACCACCAATTTCCAGTTCAGACATCTTGGATGCTATTTCAGAATTGCTGTCGACGGAACCATACATGGACAATGATTCGTCCTCGAGGATCACGGCCACATGTTCCAACCCTACGGCAGCCTCAGGGTCTGGATACAAGGGTAGGCAGGAGTCGATGGGCTTTCCCAGGGCAAAGTTGAGGTAGGGAATGACAGTGTGCGGACCGAGAGTCTTGAAGATGAGAGATAAAGCCTGGGAGGCTACGGTCGGTATGCACAGATAAATGGCTGTGGCCAGGACAGAAAGAAGGAATCGTGGGGTTGCCGGGTGGTGTCCTTCAGGTATGGCTTCTTTGGCGTCAAAGACAGGGAAGGATGGTGAGAGCGGTTGGGAAGTACTTGAGACGAGGGAGGAGAAGATGTGCAGAGGAGGACCACCGCCATAGAGGCGGGAGATGCATATTCTGGGGTCATGTTAGCACAAATGACCAAGCCCAGGTAGGCAAATGTACACACTCGAAGGCTGAGAAAAACGGGCTGCGCATGAGCACTTCCATCAAGCTTGGCAATAATACTGGGCATGCACACCTGCTCGGGTGATGTTGGAATCTTCGAAGATGATATCTATCTCCTCTATCCCTCGTTGTTGAGGTCGGGACTGGTGTGACGACTCCATGAATCCTGCCGTGAATAAGGAGCGAAAATAGTCCTAGACATCGGATGAGCGCCGCTCTGGTGCTTGAGGCTGGACGTACCGCCTGGATTAGGACAACGCGATGCAGTTTGTACAGGGCTCTCCATCTGCCCGAGATGCGCAGGATGACATCTGCTGTATGGCCATGGAGGAATGAGTTGTAGAGATGGGACTGAATATCGACAGGCCTGAGGGCAGAGATGGTCATGAAGGCGGGAAGCAAGGAGCAGGTGGACTTACTGGCTCATGGTACCGAGGAAAGCCCCTAAACTGCGATAAATACGGGGCTGTGTCAAGCGCCTATTTCTGGTTGCCCACGCGTGCAGCCAACGTGCAGCTGCCGTTTTGACCAGATACCGTCATGGCTTACGCCCAGCCACATCCCCGCCAATCCGTCTTATCCACCTCCTCTCATTCCTCCGTCGAGCATCTCTCCCCCACGAGTAGCTCGACGCGTTTCTCGTTGCCAACAGCACCCTCGATACACTCAACGCTCGCCAGTACTAAACCTCCCGCAAACCGTGTCCTGCCCAACATCTACGATCGCAATCTCAGCAAGACCCGTACCTCTGAGGTCTCCGCCCCTGCATTTGCCTTTTTGTTCTCTGAAATCGTCCAATACACCCAGAAGCGTGTCAGCGGCATCAATGACTTTGAACGAAGGTCTGTGATCGACTGTGCAGTGCCGTCCGGTGGCTCGTGTTGAGACAGTATTCCATAGGCTTAATACTCTAGGGTATCGGATAGGGACTAGGGTACTGGAACTGCTCATCTGGCGCAACGAGTCGACCTCGAAAACGCCCAAACGAGAAATCCGGCTATTGCCTGTGCTGCTGATGATACAATCTCAGGTCTGGAGGGCAATATTTGGAAAACCCGCCGATGGACTGGAGAAGAGTAGCGCAAATGTGGATGAATGTTTGTTTTTCTGACGTATAACAAAGGACCGGTCACTCATGCTTTTTCGTAGACATGATCATTGACAATGACCCCTTGCTTGAGCGACATATCTCCGTCCCGCGGGATATCAGCCAGTTAAGTTGCTCGTCCTTTACTGCAGGCATCGTAGAAGCTGTACTTGATGGTCTAAATTTTGTACGTATGCTCTACTGCTGCCCACATTCTGTCTCATTGCATCATAGCCGGCCAGAGTCACCGGCCACAATACAGCCAACGCCCAATACCCATCCAAGGTCACTATCCTCATCAAGCTGGAAAAGTCGGTTCTGGAAAGAGAGGAACTTCTAAAATAACTGTAACCCCTTAGTTTTCTCGAGATACATGTATGATATTGCTGATCTCATCGGCGGTTCCAAATTCTACCGTCTTTGTTTCGCGCTGATATGCCCTTATCTCCCCTCGCCCATCTGTCAGCTGATATATTTCTTTCTTATGAACGTCATCTTCTTCTGAATGGCCATCTCTTTCTCAATCTCGTACCATGACGAACATTAACAGCGTCAAGGTCTCACCTGCATTGCTCAACTCGTCCTGTGCCTGGTCTTCCAATCTCCGAGATTTACAAGAGCTCTATGACTCGCCTTACACGGGTGCCATCACTACCCGGACCGCAACGCTGTCTGGATTCGAGGAGAACGAATCGCATACAGTAAGTATCATTACGTGGTCTTGACCTGAATCGTCGCTCACGAATTCTCTAGGCTGTCCTTGGTGGTTCAAACACGTCTGCCCTGAACTCTTACGGGTACTCGCCACATCCATTGGCAGAATACCTCGTTTGGGTTAGGCAAATCCTAGAGCGAAGCGAAGCTGATAAGCCAATCGTTATTAGTATCACCTCCTCTACGCCCGATGGCCTTCGGTCCATGGTGACGTCTATTCAGGACCTGCGAAAGGAAATTGGGGATACCTCTCGCAGTCCTTCTAGGATTGCCATTGAACTAAACACCTCCTGTCCCAATATCCGCAATGCGTCTCCCTCCGGTTATTCGTTCAAATCACTCCACCCGTTACTTCAAGTCCTGTCTGAAGAGTTCTCCGCTGATAAGACGCTCACCATCGGACTCAAGATGCCGCCTTACGTCTACCGAGAACAGTTCACGGACGCGTTGGAAGTCCTAGCGACGTTGTCCATTCAGCCAGAGTCCGACACCACATCCTCTTCCGCCATCTCCCCTATTTCTTTCTTGACGTGTACCAACACGCTCGGAAACTCCCTACTCTTCTCCCACCAGATCCCCACTTCCCCAAACACACTTGGTGAATTCGCGTTGCCTACAGTTGTGGGCGGTCTTTCAGGCGACTCTATACACCCACTCTCTCTGGGAAACGTGTACACATTCTCGCAGCTTCTTCGAGGACCGGAGGCTCGCTTCCCGACGCTTTCAAATATTCGAATCATTGGCGTTGGAGGTGTGACGTCAAAGCAAGCAAGGGAGCGAATGCTCGGGGTAGGTGCCGATGCGGTTGCTTGCGCCACACTTTTAGGAAAGGAGGGCGTTCGAGCGTTTGAAATTCTGTCTACGAGCGCGTGATAAACTGTCGCAATGTATTTCTAAAGTAATGGTACAACTGTGATTGATTCCTTCTCTCATTCATTTGCATCTACGCGTTGTAAGATCATTTCTATATGAATAGTAGGCCAATGGTTGGTGCTATGCAGTTTATCCAACCGGTTCGAAAGTGAAGTAAATGTGCATGGTATAGTTAACGAAATTGAAAGAGACGTGAAAGTCATAAGAAAGGGAAATATAGGAGCAACGGACCATAAACCTGGCAAGGCACAGGACTTATCGCCAACCCTGTACTGAGGCTGGCAAGCCTCTACAGTGGGCTTCTACGCCGTAAAACGGAATTCGGGGTTCCAGTGAACCGGCTCCGCCATGCGGGGGTTCGAGAGTGGAGCAGGAAGAGCTGGGATCGGGCCTGGACTGTAGGTGTCGTAGAAAGGGGATATCGACCTCGGATGGACAGCGACTGCACGGAGYGGATATTGCTCGGGGATGCACAAGGGAAGGTGAAGGGGGAAAGCCCTCACGGAGTGATGAGTCGAAGTCTGAGCTGTATAGAGGGAGTACGCGAGGGGAGAAGGAACCGAGCCTTGAAACAGCACGGACTCGGAAGATTGGGTAGCGACCATGATGTGTTGAGCACCGTATACTGCAGCTGCAGGGGGGATTCGAGGGCTACGATAAGAGAAAGACTCATCCTGGTAGTGGTAAGCACATGGCGAGGCTTGGTAAAAATGGATGGCTTACAGTAGGCGATGATTCCATGGAGGAAGTGGGCGTGCAAGATGCAGCATCAAGAGACTGAGGGGGTAGGAGGGGACTCCGAAAGGGAGGGTCGTCGGACTTGTCTTTGATGGAGAGGGAGTCAAGGTTCAAGGAGGAAGAAGAGGTTGTGTCGGGTTCGGTAGGCTCGAGGGTTTTGGCGGCGACCAAGAGCTCCTCGCCCTCCTTCCCGGAAATGAGGAGGTCGGCGAGCTGTTTGCAACGAAGGAGGTCCTCGGCCCCGTTGCGTTTGACCTTGCGCTTCACTGGTTTCTTTGTTCGCGCCATGGGGCAAAACCGATAGCCGGGGTGCTTCATTTCGTGCTCGACCTTTTCTTGATCAGCCTTTCTACGCCAAACGTTCTTTTCTTCCTCGGGCATCTGGTTCCAGTAATGGCCCGCGATGCGGCTGATGTGACGATGGTCGCGCTCGACATCGCGATTGACCTTCTGCTCGGAGCAGAATGCGGAGCGGAAGATCATGAACGCGTTGCGGGGGCGGGGAACGCGCTGAGAGAGGTGTGCCTTGGGAGCCTTACCGACGGCAGGCCTGTGGTCGCGGCGCAGGTAGGGATGGGGGTGGTGTAGGGAGTAGTTGATCTGCGGCCCAGAGTGATCTCTGACTGCAGGGAGGGCATCCGACGACCACCAGGCGGGGCCAGAGGTGGTGAATGCCTGAGGAGCGAAGCCCCCTCGATAATAGGCGTCGTTCCCGGGAGGGGACAGAGAGTCGCGCGGAATGGACTCTGAGGGAAGGGTGTAAGAAAACATGGGTCAGAGAAAGAAAGCTGGGGCAAACCTGTACATTCCGGCGTATGTCTTTATAGGCCAGACGGTGTTCATGATATGGACGACGAAGACAAACATTTCCTCCGAGCCCCTTCGTTCTGTCACATCCAGAGGCACCGATCACCCAAATACGGCAACATGCCCGGGGGTTGCCTTTTTGGTAACCCTCGTTATTATCACCCTCGTTGCAGCCCAAATCTGGCGCCAATCTCTGTTCAATTTCCTTTCGCTGCTGTCAAATCGATGCCTGCTTCCGTCGTCCTCAATCCTGCTTCGAGCAGCTCAAATCCTGCCACCTCCTCCGTAGCCCTCTGGGCATACCTCAAGCCTGCGCTCGACCATATCGTCAGGTCTCCTTCCAACGATCCCAATGGAAAAGCCCCCGCAGTAGACTTTGTGCTCTACAGCGGCATCCATACTGCCTGTTATAATTAGTGTGTCTTCTCTCTCTCTCTCTCCTCCAGCATCTCTCTGAGCCCTGAGAGCTGACTCTTTGGCTCTTTCCCAGCTTCACTGCCCAGAGCGAACCCCCCTCCTCTGCCTCATCTGCCACAGCCCGGGGCAAGGCCCCAGTCGGTGGCTCTGACATCTATGACCAACTCGACAGATACTTTGCAGAAGTGTGTCAGGAAATCGCGCTCAATGCCCCGGAAGACGAGTCTACACTCGTCCACTACCTCGTGCCCTCCTTTAATCGCTTCAGCTCGGGTGCCCAGTCCGCAAACCGCCTGCTGAGCTATGTCAACCGACACTACGTCAAGCGTGCCGTAGATGAAGACCGGGGGTGGTTGCGGCTCAACGACGTTCTGGAATCCATGGTCAAGACCATGACCATCGACGACACTAGGGAAAAAATTTCTCAGCGGCTCAAGGAGAAGCGGACAGAAGAGCTTAAACGTTGGGGTTACGCCGAAGGTGACCCTCCCGAGCGCCTAGCTGTTGCTGAGGCATGTTCGGAGACTGCAAGCCCTGTGGATCGTATCGTTCCGGTCGCGTCTCTCGCCCACCGGAGATTTAGAACCGAGGTCATCGAACCCATGCTGCTCGCGCCTAAAACCAAGGGCACGTCCAAAGCCAAACACAAAATTCCTAAAACTCCAGCCAGCGCCGCCCCATACAGACCCAAGGGTCGCCTGGCTCGGGCTGTGCAACACCTCATGACCGCGGACGACGTGCAAGAGGAGGAACGAACGCGACTACTTACTGGTCTGGCCCACTCTTTGAAAACCATCGGAGTGCGACCTGATCACCCTCTTCGAAAACGGATGGACAAACATCTCACTACTACTACTGCATCATCCGAAAAGACTGACACAGACAATGCCGAGGGTTCATGATGATAGGATTTCTGCTGTAGGATCTATTGCTCTATCGACCTGGGACAATGGTGGACTTGCTATCTTTCGAACAATGATATTGATAGCGTCGACACGAATATATTATAATAAGGAGTCGGTGAGAGGCTAAGAGCTACTACCCCCAGGTTCCTTCGGGTCACCCATCGTATAGTCGACGGGGAAGGTCAGATCACCAGTTTGCTCGGCGGAGAAAAACCCTGGATCGATATTCGTGAGATCAATCCCATTAAAGTCGAACTGTTCGTTCGTGTTGCCATTGTCTGGGTTCGTGGAAGAGAAATTGTTGAGAAAGGTTCCTGGGGACGGCATGGAAAGGTTGTCTGGCTGAGAATGGTTGACTTTGGGGGTCTCGGCTCCTCCCTGAGTGGATGATGCCAAAGCAGAAAATATCTCCCCATGGTCGCCTTCGAGGTGATTGAAGAAGTCGTCTTTTCCTGGACCGTTGTTCGTTGACCCTGCGCCCAGGCCTGGCGAGAAGAGACCCCCCGATGTTTCCATGCTGTCTTGACTAGGGCCAGCATTACCGGACTCGTCTCCGAACAAGTCAAGATCCACGTCGAGGTCCAACTCGATGGGCTTGTCTGAGGAATCGCCTGCTGTCAAGTCCACAGAGGCTCCTTGAATAACGTCCGGAAGCGTCAAATCAATATCAGCCTGACGCCCAGAGTCCGAAGACGATCCTCCAAATGCTGACATGAAATCTGGGGGCAGTTCGTTGGCGCCGAGGGGACGGGCAGATCGGGGAGCAAGAGTAACGGGTGATCCCAGCCCACTCTGAAACAGGGGGTTTTCCTCTGGCATTCTGAAGGAGACAGAGGAAAGGTCGAGTTTGTGCGGGAATGAAGGGCGATGCAGAGAGGAAATAGATATGGCGGATGGTCGGCGACCCGGATGGCTAGAGAGGGGCGAGTTGTTTTGAGTGCTAGGCAAAGTTCCTTCTCCTTTCAAAGCCTGTCCTGTCGATGCGTCGTCTTCTAACATAGGTTCAGGTGTTGCTACCAGCTGTTCTCTCTGAGCCTTCAGGGCCGCCTGTTCGTCGGCGATACGCTTTTCTTCTTTTGCTAGATCTCGTTGTAAGACTGCTATAGCTCTGAGCTACAACGATGTCAAGTGAACTGAACGCGAAGGCTGCGAGTAGCAGACATACCAGATGGGCCTCCATTGCGTCGCATATCTGATCATACTTTTCTATCTCCCGGCCAAGCGCTGCGGTCAGAGATTGGGGAGGCGGAATGTTCCTCGCTCCCCTACGAAGGATGAGATGCGTTACTGACATTTTGGTATGAAAGCTTACTTTAACTTGGAAGTCTCTGCGTAGAATTTGTACACTAGACCGGTTTGAGCAACAGCATTCTAAAAACTCGTTTGTCAGGTATTCCCCGGAATTGCAGGTCTATCAATGAACCTTCAAAGAGTCGCTCAGCGCGCTAAGCTCTGGCTCAAGTATGATATCCTTGATCGGATTTGGCGGTGGTGGCATAGCCAACGCATCGTCTATCTCCTTCTTTGTCCTCGGTTTTGGTGCTTGGGTGGCTTCAGTGGTGGCCATGGTGGAGGTGGAGGAGTAGGAGAGAGAACCGTGGCAAAATATAGAAATGATCGCATTTTACATGAATGCATGCGGCGATATCCTTGTCTCCAGATACCCTAATGCCTGTAGTTCAGCTATCGCCTCCACAGTTCTTCTCCATCATCTAGACAACGAGAACTCTCACCGAAGCCCTCTCTATCCTATTTCTGAAATCCAGGAGCTCTGCAGCCTGAATTTATTGCCTTTTGCACGACGGCGGCTGCGTTGACCATGGCCCAAGTGTTGCCAACTCGAGCTTCGGATGACGCCTATTCAATTCTCGACACCGAGGATGCTCTTTTTACAGTGCGTGATAACAGTTTCAGTATCGTTGCATGGTGGTTACACTCTCCTCGTTCCATTTAGCGCCGACTCCGACATATCACGTCGATCCAGGTCCGGAATCTGACGCCGTTTCCTGTGCGGGATGCCTTTACATCTGCCCTACTCCAACCCAGCGAATCTTTGCACCCAACCTCATCAGCAAATGACGACCTCAACATCATCTCATCCCGACGGCGTGCACGCAAGGTTTCTTCCAATTCCGTTGCCACTCGTTCCAGTCTGAAATGGGAGGACGGTCTCGATGACGACTCCCCCAGTCCAACATCGAGCGGCTTTCGAGGAGGGAAGACATCAACCTCCAAGGTGAACTTCGTTCCTGCAGGAAGTAGCGGAGCATCATTGCATGGTTCCCCTAAGCCCAGTTCCTTCGTCAAGAGAGCCCGAGCGAACTCCAAGGCATCGTCAACAAGCTCACGAGCACACCCCGGCTCAGCCTTTAGTTCAACACCGGCCGCGGGCACCTCTTCCTTTCTTCCGGACCACTCACAGAAAGGCCTCGAGAAAGTCATCAACGCACGATTGTTGGAAACATGTCTGGTCATCGATGTTACTGAATCCCCCCCTGAACCATCATCCGAACAGCCATTGTCACCAAAGTCTGCAAACTTGTCATCAGCTACACAAGCTGACCTAAATGGGAGAACACTACCAAAGTCAGCACCTCCAACCAAGAAACATTTTAGGCCTATCCCTTCCCGACATGGCTCGATTTCCTCTAGCAGTGACCGAATGCGTAGCCCTTCCCCGGAATTATCCTCGAACGCCAAAGTTACCTCTGACAGTTCTGACACTAAGCGGTCCCGTACTGTGAACAATGTCAATGGGAAAGCCAAAATATTTCCACCCTCGCGGCCCAAACTTCCATCGAAGCCATCCCACCTTCCCGAGACGCCTCTAAAGGCGGCCGCATTTTCAACATCCTTCACATATCGATCCCCAGTTCGCATACCGTCTACAAATCCCTCATTCTCGCTAGAACCAGGTTCAATACCTCAACTACATGAATGGAACCGTCTAAGCGCACAATGGTTCAAAGCCGCTATATGGGGGAAGGTGCCTGACGATGTCCATAGAACAGGTTGGGACGATTCGCCTCCACCGCCTTATCCCGACGAACCAGGATATCGCTGGCGTGTTATTCAGGAATGGGATGTGCATATAAATGCCTTGGTTCCCGTAACAGACGAAGTATGTGTCTTGTATGCTGAACAATACGAATTCTCAGTCCATTCCCTAGATTCATTCATGCGATCTTCCATCCAACACTCTTATGCTTACACTTGGACCTCATGGCCGAACCTACTACATACCGAACCAAACCCATCTCCCGTCGAGGGCTTCCACCCCACCAGCTGGCTACGCCTCTGACCCCGAGTCCGAACTACACAAGGTTGAACGGGCAGCAGACAATCTTGCCGGCCAATCTAGTATCTCTCACTCGAGTAGACGTCGGAGGCGGAAGGGAACAGATTTGACAGACTCCAAGGATGCGGCCAAGACTGCGACATGGCCAGATCTTTTCCAGTACGTGCCCTTTCTCAGAAATTACCATGCCAATGACCCTAATCATCGAATCAGACTAGCTACACTCCAGGCGTTGATCTACGACAATGAGACCTCTCTTTCTACCATCAGCAGTAAGGTCGATCATTTCGTGGCTGAAGACCACCTTTCCCCCTTGGTAAACTATCATTGCTCTTACTAGTTCGTTCCGAGGGAGCTAACCGTCCTTTAGAAGCGAGACATTTCTGAACGCCAGAATCGAATATCGGAACTCAAGTTGAACCAGCAGAATGTCTTAGAATCTTGTTCGAAAAGTATGTGCTGTCGAGTCTTGCTCGCGCTCTCCTATTTACAATACCCCAACAGGACGAGAAGCCATAGAGGCCCGAGCCCAGTTGCTCAGGTCGCGGAGAGAAATGCTCTTCGAAGCTCGAGATTCGATTGAAGAGGCTGAAGATGCCGAAGTAGCTATTGCCGACAAAGTGGCCAACGAAAGGTAAGTTTTAAGACATCCCAATGCGCTAATGTTAAATCATCTTGCAGGTCTCAGTCGGCATCCCTCCGACTAACTATGACCTCCATGCGGTCCAATCTTATTTCTATTCTTGCCGACATATTTCCGATCGAACTATACTCACCACCCGATTTAATTTTTACCATCCTCGATGTCGCCTTGCCTCTGCCACTATCCACGAATGATCCTGCACCGCCCTTGTCCGTTCCCGAACACAAGGACATCAACGAGGACTCGATCGCTACGGCTCTCGGATATGTTGCTCAGGTGCTGCAGATTTTGGCAGCATACCTCGGAACAAATCTCCTCTATCCTGTGACATGCATTGGTAGTCGCAGCCTTATACGGGATGGTATCTCCGCCATGATTGGACCCCGAATGTGTGTTTTTTGCCTTTGCCTTTAAAGTTCAACACTCAGTATTTTGAACAGGTTTCCATTATACTCGAAGGGAGTTGACACTTATCGGTTTGAATACGGCGTCTTTCTCCTCAACAAGAACGTCGAAATGGTAAGTGACCTACCTAATTCTATCGTGCTACCGGCTTATAAGACGTACAGTTGATGGCTGAGAGAGATTTGCGGGCGCTGGATTTGAGGCATACATTGCCTAACCTAAAAAATCTCTTGTTGACTTTAAGTCATGACAGGCCTCGACCGTCGGAATTGCCGTAAGTGCCCAGCACATGGTCGGGAAGACTAAACGGCTAACGAGAAAGACGGGATGCAGGAAAAGCAAATATCCGGACCCGTCGTCTTCGAGTTTGTCCCTCCTCAGCCTTGACTCGGAGACCAACAAGGACAGCGAAGAGGCTGGGGAGGATTCTAACAGTCAGACGCCCAAAGAGAGCGCAGTTGGAGGTGAGGGTCGTACTCCACCAAGAAGTGGTGCGACCACGCCGACACCGACGCCTACRATAACCGATGACTCGCGTAAGTCTAGATTTCTCGCGCTTGCTCCATTCACGGGGTTTCTGCGTGGTCGGTACCCCTCATCGAGCCGCGCCTCCGCCAAATCGGTCCATGAGTCGGCCGAAGGGGAGGAAGACGATGGCGACGAAGAAGACCGGTCCACGATACATGGGTTGGTTCGCGACGACGATCATGGGACAGCAGAGCCTGGCAGGAGTGTCGAGAAGCACCCAGAGCCGAAGCATGATGGAGAAATTAATAGTATTGCAACGTCCCTGTCTGCCACGGCCCTGCCTACCGGAGCGGCCTGATTTTATGTACTTGATTTGTTCGTTTCCTTTGTGTAAATTGGTTGCTCCTAGACGTACACGCTTATGGTTTCCTGCATGCCACAACATATCCTAGCCGAATTGAGGGCCGTTGGGTCCGAATTTACATGCCAGCGCGGTCCTGCCAGAGCAGGATATGCCAAATAGAATTGACATTTTTACGGAATAGTCGTTTCTTGGTCGACTGAAGTGATTTCCACCCCAGCTCGGCTGCCGTGCGAACCGGTGATGGGGATATCTGTTCTCCAGAGATGGAGATGCAGGTGTGGATGATCTGCGGTGAGAAAGGGGACGACGAGGGCGGTGAGGGTGACGATGAGAAAATACAACAGATATTTTACAGAAATTGCAAGACAGAGAGCCGGCCTCGCCAAAGCAGAGACGAAGCGGCAGGCTAGGGACTTGGCAAAAACGACATAAAATAAGAATATGATCAGGGACCGGAGTTGAAATTTTTGGAAGGAATTTGCCGATGTTTAGAGTTCAGGGACCAAAAACGTAGCGTCCTCAGCGACCAATACTTCTAGTCAGACAGCACCGTCCTCGTTCTCTCTGTCGACCCTGTTCCACCGCTGCTTTCTGCTGCCTAAAAGGTCGGTCCTCGTCGTTCTCCACCCTCTGCTCGTCGTCTCACACAGTCCAGCCAGGATCAGGCTCTTGTATCATCACCACCTAGCACTCACCCCCGGCTCGTACGTCTCCTGCTGGCCTCCCTTTTCTCCTCCCTCTGCTCACCCTACGTGGCCCCCAAGGATTCTAATAGCGTTTTTCGCCCACCCTCCACCTATTTCCGAGCACTTTTCTTTCAAATTGGCCTTCCTGTCGTTCACTACTCTACTACACTGGGAACCTTGATATCTCCATGAATTCTCTGGACCATACTATCCCATCTAATGATAATGTCTCCCCAGGGGGTCGCCAAAACAGTCCCCCCNGCCTTTCTCGACCTCGCAGATTCGGTATGTCACATTTTGCTGTGAGACGGCGTGTCGTCGTTCGGTTCTGACTCGCCCCATTTCCAGGCTGCACGGCTCGGAAGCAACATGCCCGACATGTCGGCAGTGCGTAATAAATGACACTTGAGGCCATGCATCATTTCTAACGGCGTTCTTTATCCTATATAGCGGGTTGAACTCAAACGGCTTGAACACGAACGCCAACGAGCCATCCAGCGGAAAATGTTTGAAGATCATATGAAGGTCTTGGAACACCAGCAAGCTCAGGAGTTGCTCAGCATCCCGTATGACCCCACGCTCTCCGGTCAGGGCCAGCACATTGCCCTGTCTGCCCCTACCACGCCACCAGGGACCAACAAGAAGTTGGGGGACGTTCGTACCATGAGCACCCAAGGTGCGTCAATAGTTTTTTCGACTCCATTCCAGCTCTCAAATTCATATTCGCATGACAGACAAGCGCAAGTCCGTGACGTACGCACCGACCGTCAATCTGTCGCCAGACCTCCGTACTGGCGCAGCCACCAACGGAAATGGCTTTGGAAGACCGGCTGGTGCAAAGAGCATGCCTGCTAGTCGACGAACCTCCGCCAGCAGCCACGACGAAGATTTAGCAGCCCACATTCAAGGATTATCTTTGGCCGGGGACAGGTCTGCTCGCGCGTCCCCCATTCCTGCAGCGGTTTCGGCCTCTATCCTGCTTCGGGGCGGTGGTCGGTTCGGTGACGACGAGGGTGCGCGCTATGCCAGTACCTACAATGCCGGGTTGATGTTGGATGAGCAGTTGGATCAGGAGATGCACAGTGCGTATTCGAGAAATCCCTTGCTTGAAAGGAGTAATAAGGCCTTCATGGGTTATGAAGATGCCATGAGAAATCTCCCCACTTCCGATGACGACAAATTCCACCACGCGTACAACGGAAAGGTTAGTTCGCGTTGTTCTGCTGGTTGTGTCCTTTGCTGACGTCAATCTAGTTGACTGCCTCCAACGCTGCTCTTGACTTGGCTCATGTCTCGCAGACCTCACCCCGCACTCATTTTTCCAACCGCGTTCTCGATACTCGGGAGCAATCCTCCGAATGGCCACAGTTCACGGGCGTACCCCGGGGCCCTGATGGCATGGCAAGATCCGAACGTCGCACTGTGACCAACCCCAACCTTACACTGTCGACCCCGACGGATGAGACAGGGACAGGGATTTTGTCTGCCAGTCCCATTGTTCAGCACATGCCCCAAGGGCAGCTCCCTTTGTCCCGTCGGGCCTCTCCCCCGAACATGCTTGATGGCCTGGCCCCAAATACCCGCTCCGTCCCTGCTACCCCGTTGGGACTCCCAGGCTCCGCCTCTCACCTACTGAAGACCCCTGGTACCCCACTGACACCTGATCTTCAGGTACTGAATGGGCGCATTGGGACACCGAATTCTCAACTGAATGATGAGATTCAGGCTTCCCTTTCGCGTATCCCTTCGACTGGCCCGCCGGATGCTGGATCCTTGGTTTACAACTCGCTCAGCTCTGGCCGCGACAACGTAAGTCTGACAAACGTATTTCTTCCATTGGAGTGCTCATATCGGGTTTAGTATGATCTTGATAGCTTTGGTCTTCCCAATGCCCCTGACAACAATCCCTATGCGGCGTACGGCTACGAGGGACCTCGGGGCAGCATCAATTTGGGTAACTCGATAATCCCTTCCAACGGTGGTGGCATGTACGCTGGATCTCCGCGATACGGTGCGGGGATGGGTGGACGCGGTGGCGGACCTGTGGACGGCAAGATGAACGGGCTTCACGGTCCCAAGCACAAGCGAGGGGATATTGATCGCGAGTGTGAGTTCGATGACTTCTTTGCTCCAACTGATATTTATAAAAGCTCTAGATAACCGTTTCGCTGGAATTCGGCTGGAAGATCTGCAAGGGGAAATTGCTGGCCTATGCAAAGACCAGCATGGGTGCCGGTACTTGCAGAAGAAACTGGAAGAAGGTGCCCCCGAGCACAGGGACATGATCTTCCGGGAGACTTTCAGTCACTTCCCTGAGTTGATGACGGACCCCTTTGGCAATTACCTCTGTCAAAAATTGCTTGAATACGCAACCGACGATCAGCGCAACCTCATCTGTGAATCGGTCGCCCAAGACTTGGTCAACATTTCGCTCAACATGCATGGTACTCGTGCTGTTCAAAAGATGATCGACTTTTTGTCCACCCGACGACAGGTACGTCGATTTCGTCTTCTCGTCACCTATCACACTTACGGGGGAGCGTAGACTGATCTCCGATACAATGCTCAGATTAATTCGATCATTGTCGCCCTTAGCCTCCACGTTGTCGTCCTCATCAAGGATCTGAATGGAAACCACGTTATCCAAAAGTGTCTGAACAAGCTTGCGCCTGAAGACAACCAGGCAAGTGAACCGTTACTGTGTGATGCTTGACTTTTGCTCATTGGTGTGCAGTTCATTTACAATGCTGTTGCTGCCAACTGTGTGGAAGTTGCCACACACCGTCATGGATGTTGTGTTCTTCAACGCTGCATTGACCATGCCGCGGAGAACCAGCGGGTTCAGCTCGTGAATGAAATCACCTTCAATGCCCTGACGCTCGTTCAGGATCCTTATGGCAACTACGTAAGTCATCCCATTATTATTGACAGGAGCTAGTTAAAACTGACACTCCCGTAGGTTGTCCAATACATTTTGGATCTCAATGACAACCGCTTCAGCGATGCCGTTATACGTCAGTTCTTGGGTAACATCTGTGCTTTGTCCGTTCAGAAGTTCAGCTCCAATGTCATCGAGAAGGTCCGTCGTTTGCTCTTTTCCGAAAACGTTGGCTTACACGAAGCTATCTGCTCAGTGTGTTCGCGTCGCAGAGCATAATACTCGCAAGCTCGTGATCGACGAGTTGCTTAATCGCTCTCGTCTGGAAAAGCTGCTCCGAGATTCTTATGGCAACTATTGTGTTCAGGTATGTGTATTTGGACGTTGCAAGATTCGCTTGATTCCTGAGCATATGCTTCTAGACCGCCCTCGACTATGCCGACCCTGCTCAGCGGGCCCTCCTTGTTGAAGGCATTCGACCTGTCTTGCCCCTCATTCGCAATACGCCGTACGGCAAACGTATTCAAAATAAACTCCAACGTAAGTGAATCTTCCGTTTCTTGTATCAGTTGAGGTGCTGAGGATTTAATGTTCACAGGCATCGCTAACGCTCAAGGTGGTGGAGGGAGACATCTCAATCAGAACCTTTCCAACAATAACCTCAACGAGATGTATAATGCGCCAGCTGGACTCTACTCGATGCCTCAAGCTCAGCCCGGGTTTGGGCAGAGCCCACTTGCCCCACAGCTGCATGGCTTGCAGGGTCAATCCATCGACAGCTACATTCTTCAAAACTCGGCCGGCCACAACCCATTACTGGGCCCAACGCACCCCAACCCCTTCGCAGGAGCCACATTCCCCAACATCAGTCCCTTTGCTGGGGTAAACCTCGGTGGAGCGATGAACGACCCCTACCAGCGGTCTGGCTTTGCCTACGGCATGTGAAGAACCTTCATCTATTCCACTACTAATCGCATTGACATGGTAGCCACCATGGACACTCTGGAACTATCATCGTTTTAATGATCCCTTCGCTTTCTGTCTCGACTCTGGTTACACCTTTTCAAAGCATACTCTACTCGATTTTTTTGAATTGTTCTTCGGTCATGCTTATTCTGTGCCATCGACAGCGTTTCTCCTCATACCACATACATCCAACATTGTATTTTGCAAACCGCATTCTATCTAACACTTGTTGTCCATGTTTTCCCACTTTTATTCGCGTTGCATTTGTAAAGGTTATTTCACAATTTAGTCTAGCTCGGTTGTTTGTCTCATAGTAACTCGCTGCAGCTTATCTTTTTCCTTTCTCCTGTACCTCTCCTTTTTCGCCCAATGTAAAAAACCGTTATAGAGGTTAGTTTATACGCATTTAATTTGTGCGGCACAGTTCAGATCCGGAAAGGAAACTTGAAGCAAGCTCAGGGTTCGCGGGGGAGATTGATGTTATATGGTCATATTGGTGTGCTGGAGAATGACATGTGTGATTACATGGGGTGCCTGGCCATAACGTCGAGAGATAGGAATGAATGAAAAAATCACAGCGCGGGCCGTCCAGATCTACTTGTTCTGCGAGTCCAATCAGTCAACTGCCTTGCACGGGAACATAGGCGGTCCATACCTTGACGAAGCCGATGGTTGCAGACTTTTCACGGAAGCACTGACGGCAGAGGTCGAGTCCGTACTTGCGGATGAGACCAGCTTGGTGGGCGCAGAGTCGGCTGGTTGCATGCTGAGCATCGTTTCCAGGATAAGATCGCTAACCGGCTCACCATTGCCTGCTACCCTTTCCGAATTTCCTGGGACGAGAGAACCAAACGGCGTCGTGGGTCATTTTTGGAGAATAAAGTCTAGAAGCCGATTCAGGTCAACGTTGCATCCTACGGCGAATGCGCTTCATAGCTCACCTCGACTAGCGGCCAGGAAATTCTTGGGTGACGGTGTAGTCCAAGTGTTCTGCGATTATGTAACCTGTACAGAACTCGACTTAAGGTTCAGTCTCCGACCGAGGAGATTCAAATATTTCGCATCATCCCGAGCCCCCTTTCCATCAATCATCTGACGACTAACCCCGAATGGAGTGCGAAAGCACACAAAGGGAGAGCCAAAAGGGGAAGGGAATCTGAAGATCCCACGAACCGAATAACAAGTCCGAATATGGGTGTACAGTTGTTGTCCATAGTGGATCCACGAAAGTGATACATATATAACGCCTCGTTGATGCACATCGTCTCCGTTTCGCGCTGCCGCAGCGCCCCCAGACGACCACGACCCTAGCTACTACAGGACTCGACGATGGACTCGCTAGCTTTGTTGCTCGTACTCTCGAAGGCCTGTGGTCTGGCAGTTGTGTTGCTGCTTCTCCGCGCAATAGCGTGGCTCTTGAATATGCTCGTGCTTTCCCCTGCCTTCGACCCGCTCAAAAAAATCCCTGGGCGTACTGGCACCTTCTTCCAGAGCTTCCTTGACGATGTGCTAGAGTAAGTCTTCAAAGCTCGCGTTTTAGCTACTCTTTGTTGACTCCCTAGCAGCCCCCAGGAAAGCAGTAAAACGCACGTCGAGTGGAGAAAACTATATGGCAATACATTCAAGTTCCAGGGCTTTGGAAGGGTATGTGGGTTCCCTCTAATCTATTGATCAGTTTTCTCAAATTTTCACCGTTAGCACGATTTTCGTTTGATGACCTTCGACTTTCGAGCCATATCCCATATTCTAACTTCCCCGGTTTACGAAAAACCGTGGCAAACGAGATCCATCCTCGCCAGGCTAATTGGACGGGGCATCATCTCAATGGAAGGGCACGAACATAAGGTCCAACGGAAAGCGCTGAGCCCCGCGTTCTCGTCCACATCCGTGCGAGAACTAGCACCCGTCCTCCATTCCAAGGCAGAAGAGCTGTGCGACGTGTGGGAGAAGGAACTCTCTCAGCTGGGGTCTCCAGATATGGAGACCAAGGAACAGGCGCCCGCGCTTGACACTGCGTCTGGTATCTCCAGGGCAGTGTTCGATGTCATGGGCCTCGGTGGATTCGACTTTGCGTTCGATTCCTTGAAGGATGACTCAAGACCCGACCATCAACCTTACCGTCAGATGTTCCGCGCTCTCGACCAGGGAGTTGACCCGCGCGACATACTGGACCTCTACCTACCGTTCCTCCGAAATCTCTGGGTGAGTCTTTTCTTTCAAATGCCAACGAGAGAGGAGGTTCTAAATTCCCATAGCCGAGCGAAAAAACCAAGAAGATGAACGAAAGTACGGCAAAGATACGGACCATGGGACAGAAGATAATAGAAGCCAAAAGGGCAAGAATCTTGGCAAAGGAGTCTGAAGCGAAGGATATCCTAAGTTTGCTTGGTGCGTTAGTTTATCCCCGCCGTTTCTTTCATATATCTGACTCCCCTTTAGTCAAATCGAACCTTTCCTCTACCCTGTCCGATGCGGATCTATTGGACCAGTGCAGTACATTCCTCTTCGCCGGAACCGACTCCGTTGCTATTGCGCTTACGTGGGCCCTCCACCACCTATCCACCCACCCTCAAACGCAGGCACGTCTTTATGACGAGCTGAAGGCATCGCTTCAAACAAAAGGCCCCGAAGACTATGATAGCGACGGGTCTGATGACTCTGGCTACGCAGAAGACCCCAAATTACGTTCTACTCAGGCTCAACGAGACTGGACCAAATCACTGGAGTCTCTCCCCTATCTCGACAACGTCGTCCGTGAAACTCTGCGAATATCCCCGCCCATTCACAGCACTATTCGCGTCGCAACAAAGGACGACGAAATCGTACTCTCCGAGCCCATTTCGGTCGATGGACGGCTCTCCAACTCTTTCAAGATTCAGAAGGGAACTTACATTCACATTCCAATTGAGGGGATCAATTTTGCCGAAGACATTTGGGGTTCTGATGCACTGGAATTCAAGTAAGTGTCGAGTCATATATCAGAATGCAGAGTGATTTTCTGACACGCATAACCAGCCCTGAGCGTTGGAACAATCTCCCGAGCATTGTCTCCAACATTCCTGGCTTCGGCAACGTTTTAACCTTTGGATATGGGCCGCATTCTTGCCTCGGCTATCGGTTTGCAGTCTCTGAGATCAAGGTTTTCCTGGCGCATCTCGTACTACGGTTCGATTTCGCTCCAGTTGAAGGTCTCAAGATCAGAAAGCGCAATACTTTTGTGACTAGGCCATATACAGAGATTCCTGGAGGCTGCGACAAGCCAGAGTTCCCGATTAGAGTCTCGAAAAGAGCTTAGCCCTACCTCGTTCCCGCTTCTAGCCGTTATTTTAATATTATTATCGTCCTCTGCATAAATAGTCATGTATAGTATTGCAACTCACGGTGAACATATGTATGTACATGTATGTAGCGTTATAATGTCCTCCAGGGACCTGCTGGCATAATAGGATACCCTTACCTGACCTCACTGAAGAAGTCGTCAAGCCTATGCTAAACCTCGACGGAGACGGATGAAGAAAATGTCAAGGGAGAGGAGCAAATATTTCAAACTCGACTCAGATCGAAGTTGCTGTGAGCGTCATTGCGAGTACTTCGATCTCAGAATCTTCAGAACCGTAATCGATATCGCAACTCAGCACAGTGCTATGCGAGTGTGTGGGTTCAGCGGTATCATCTGCTGAACAATTGGGTCAGAAACGAGGCGACTCGGATGAATACACGAGGAAAATACGTGCCTTCAGAGTCGGAACTAATCAGTATAATTTCCGCCTTTGTGGGTGTCGATATACATTCTCTCCTTGACGGTGTAAACGGAGAGCCTTTTGCGGGCGCTCAGTACTCGAATGGCATGAAACAGATGGAAACCGCCTACCTTGAGGCTTTGCAGCTGCCATACGGCTCATCTTCGGTGTTTTTGGGGCCCTGGTGTTGGTTTCAAACTGAGGGATCAATCGTCCTTCCCTGCAGGCCCCACAAACTGCGTCTCCAGAGTTAGTATCTTTTGTCTGAGCAACACCCTGATCTAGCTGTATGCCACCACTTACCGCATTCGTCTGGCTTGATGGACTTGCTGAAACGCCCATAACTAAGCAGATATTCAGTAGAAGCAAACCGGTGTGGAAGAAGGACACACACATCTTATCACAATTGGCGCATTCTGAAACGATGGTCAGGCAAAAAAGTATTCAAGATAACAAAGCTACGCACTCCATTTATAGGGGTATTCAATCTCATAGTCATGCCTTGTCTGCCACGCAGCGTTAGCAACAGCAAATTTCAGTTCGATTCCAACGCACGGAGATGTCAATATCCGGGTATTTCGTCATTACACGATGTGTCCTGTGGACGGCCGGTAAGACACGAAACTTAACTTGTGATGAAAAGACTCACCATGCTTTCCAAAACCGCCCGTGACCCTCTTTAATTTCCTTGTCGATAACCCAGGAGGCAAGATGGCACATCTCGTGAGACAGAGTATTTCTAATTCGCTCTGCAGATATTTAGGGTTTGACGAGATTGAGTCAATTGGCGACCTACCACGGGAGGTCAAAATCTTCTCGGCGAGCTCTATTTCCGAGGTTTGAACACCATCCCTAGATCTGTCAACGTCTGGATCAGCCTTGCATTCAACAGAGAGGTACCAGCGGTTTGAATGGCTTACCTGTGCCACTTCGCACGCCCAGCAGTAGTCAAGAGTCGTTTGTTCCAATTAAGTTTGGTGTCCACTGGTAGACCGCTCTTAAACACAGTCAGGTTGAGCTCCCGGAAGAAGGACGCGGCATAGCTATGAAGCTGGGCCTGTTGTTCCTCTTTTCTTTTCTTCAACGTGACTCTCTGCGTCCCAGAAGCCTTCTTCTTTGGGGAAGAGGACTCTGGCGCGGTGGGGAGATCCGCATTCTTCCTCTGGGGTGTTTCAGGCTGCGGTGCGTTGAGCGGATCCCTGGATGTGATTGGGATAGAAACTCGTTTGAACACGTTCGTCACAGGCGATTGAGGAGGGGGTTGGCGCATCGGTTTTCGAGCAGACTTTGGCTCATCGCTGGGAAATATGAGCAAGTATAACAAAAAAGGTAGGATGAAGACAACGCACAAAACGATAATGGCCCCATCATTCTCCAAGTCACTGTCCACTTCTACAACCATGGACGACGTCTGCCGCAGAAGCAGACGTTTCTGGTCAATGACAGGGGAGATCGGCTCTTTCTTTTCGTTCACAGCCTGTACCAGTTGGATCGAATGAGTTGAAGGGAGAGAAGGCTTCTCGTCAGACTCTGAGTCGGAGCTTTCAATGACTCTCGAGCGCATGAACTTGACTCCATAGCCTTTCTTCGGTACAGACGCTGCGGAAGTTCTGGAAGACAATGTTCGAATGGTCACGACTCAAGGGGATATAGAGGAACCAACCTGACTGCCGGGACTTTGCGACCTATATTCTGGATAGGATTCCTATAGGTCCAAAGGTTGGATGACATTGGCTTCTGAAGCTCTGGCTTGACCCTAATAGTGCGTTAGGTCCTGGTACAGACATCTTGGATGCTAGACGCACTCTTCATCGGAGTCACCGTCTGATGGTATTTCAATGACATCCAGAAGCACACTCTTTCCTTCCTCACGACTGCTTGAAACGTGAGTTTACACTACTGCAGAAAGGATCGAAACTATATGAGGCTTACATCTGCTGTCGCTCGTCCTCGCTGTCGGGAACTATCACAGTATTCCAGCTGCCCTTTGGCCCGAGCATTTTCTATTTCTCCAATACTGTTACTCTCCTTATTGCCAGTGAAAGCGCTACAGGATGAAAGGAGAGAAAGGGAATCGGAAGGGAGGCCACACAGTGGAATGAGTTTAAGTAGTTCTGAACGCGACTTTGATGGCCAACCATCACGTGGCCGTTCCTGGCCATTGCCTCCGAAATGGGTGCGGGGATATTTTGGTCTGTTTGCAGGAGAAACGCTCATCTCATCCACCATGTCCCTCGCGACTACTGCACCCCGAAAGCAAGCAGCCCGTCTTGCAAAACCTGCAGCCAGGTACTGGAAAGGAAAGGCACCAAAGGGTGTATCGGAAATCCAGTCAGACTCCGATGAAGAAGAAGAGGAGCGCAATGACTCACAAGAGGGCGAAGAGGTCCCTCTCGACGAGCAGATGAGTGCCGGCGGCGACGAGAGCGAGGAGGAAGGTATGACTTTGCACAAAGAGATAGTGAAGACAAAGGCGATAAATATTGCCTTGAAGGATGTTAGCGTTTCCAAGAGTGGGCAGGTTATAGTTTCAGGGAGGGAGGAATCAGGGCGGACCGCTTTGGAGGGTGGTAAGCACGCTTTCGTTACATGATTTTCCCTCTCTGCTTACTTTATTCTTTGCGTGCAGCACCCAAAACGGAAGACGAGGAATCAGAAGAGGAATCCGAGGAAGAGGAGGGATCAGAAGAGGAAGAGGTATTTCCATCCCTTCACACCCTTTCGCATGGTAGACTCATCGATTGCAGTCTAGTGAAGAAGGAGAATCTGAAGAAGAGAAACCAAAGCTTCAGTTCCGACCCGTTTTCGTTCCAAAGTGCGTTGTTTCCTCTGTGAAGTATTGTCCTCAATTAATATGTTCTCCTAGGCGCGCAAGAGCCACCATCGCCGAGAGGGAACAGTTGGTAGAAGACTCGGAGGAGACCATCAAGCGTCGTGAGCAGGAAGCTGAGGAACGCAAGAAGCAGAGCCATGATCTCGTCGCAGAGTCTATTAAGCGGGAACTTGCAGAGAGTGCGTTTTAGGAACTGTAATCCCGCTCGACATCTTGCTAACTTGCTCCACCTCAGAGGAGAAAGAGGACACAGTCCCAGATGTCGATGACACGGATGGTCTGGACCCAGAAGGAGAATTTGAAGCCTGGAGGCTGCGAGAGCTCGGCAGAATCAAAGCGGAGAAGGAAGCCGAGTTGGAGAGAGAGCGTGAACGCGAAGAGATTGAACGGCGCCGAGCGTTGCCTGAAGAACAGCGTATGAGGGAGGACATGGAACATGCCAAAAAAACTAGAGATGATAAGCCGCAAGGTCAACAGAGGTTTTTGCAGAAATACTGGCACAAGGGTGCTTTCCACCAGGTGAGGCTTTTTTCAACTCAGCGTTAACAAGAACTGACATGTGCCCCTTCGGCCAGGATATGGAGGTGTTAAAGAAGCACGATTACACCGAGTCTACGGAGTCCACAGTCGATGTTTCCTCGCTGCCGAAGCTAATGCAAGTGAAAAACTTTGGCAAACGAGGTCAGACAAAATATACCCATCTATTGGATCAAGATACAACAGCTGGGAACGGAGGCTTCGGTGGATCAGCCCCTGTCAAGTCTGGTGGCTTGAACACCCAAGGCGGAGGCTGTTTCTCATGTGGTGGGCCGCACTTGAAAAAAGGTGAGTTTCAGGCACTCATTTTTATTACATCACTCACCTTTGCTTTAGACTGCCCTCAACTCGCGGAGCACACCAGTGGCGCAAACACAAAACCCCTTGGTGAAAGACCTTCCCGATCTAGAGACGATTCACGGACAGCTTGGACAAGGTCCGATCGTGATGACGATAGAAGACGATATGGCAGAGAGGAAGGCTCTCGTTCGGAAAGATACCGTGATCGATACGAAGACAAGCGATCCTCTCGAGATGATAGATCTCGCTCACGTTCTCCTTCACGGCGGTACCGGCGTGACGGGCATGACAGTCAACGCGACCATCATCGAAGGCCTCGGTCTCCCGAGAGAGACTACAAGGACAAGCGGCGGCGTTTAGATTAACGGACCTCGTGTAGTTGCGCCTTCGAAGTGCATGGATCCTGGCTTTACAATACTATCGCTGCCGGCGTAATGCAAAATCCCGGGGATATGCAAAATTCAGGAATATCTTTGCTGTAAATTCTTCTAAATCCCCMAAAATATGAGTGTAGATGTAGTCAAGGAGTCTGCACACGAATGTGCAAAAATATTTGTGGATACCCCCTCGCACATCCCATACTGGCCATTGCACAGAAATTGGCATGTCCCCGGGAAATCGACATTTTCGCCCTCGGCATCCCCACAAAGCTGGAATGTAGCAATACAGATTTTACTAGTATGTGCGCATTTCCAAGGGCTCTCTAACAGAGTAGGTCTCATGTCAAGCCGGTGTTGTGTCCAGGAGGCATCAGGGAAATCATGCATCACTAGGGTCATATTGAACATCAGAAAAGGCAATTCACCATTCCGGCTAGATCTAGCGTCCCGCACTATTCGCTGCTCGGTTGAACACTGCCATTGATATGTAACAATGTTTTGTGGACACGCACAAGAGTGGTACGACACGATTCTTGATTTCCATCTAGTTACCGTGACGTTTAGATGCACTCACTCCTTCTTTATTCCAAAGACCACAACACCCACTGGCCACGGTTGTCGCCACCGGTTGTCACTGATCCGAATCGCAGCAACGAGTTTTCTCCCTCTTGATTTCGTTAGAGGCCCTCTCCATTCACACTACCATGGCGCCACCACAGAGTTCCGAACCACGTATAGTGAAGGTCGCAATCGTAGGGAGTGGCCTTGCGGGCCTCACAGCAGGGTACCTCCTGAACGAGCCAATAGAGACCGAGGATTGGTCAAGAGAAAAGGTTCAGTTAGAGGTGCACCTTTTCGAAAAGGCAAGTTCAGGGCCGTTTTGAACGATTGGCGCTCATTCTGTTTACCTTGCTAGTCTAAGGCGCTTGGTATGGATGCAGCCTCTGTGTCGATATCAACTCCTGGCTCCGCGACCCTTCGTGTGGATGTACCCATGAGGTCTTTCCAAGGCGGTCTGTCTTGATTCTCTTTTAATCAATCCAACACTGACGGACGGTTATTTTCTAGGCTACTATTCAAACCTCATCGCTCTCTATGAGAAATTGGGCGTCTCTTTCCGACAGTCAAACTTCACGTACTCGTTTTCATTCATGGCACCCTCTCGAGGTGACCAGAAAAAAATCACGACCACGGTAATCCACAATGGGGTCTCTGGACGACACGGGTTGAGTAAGCCAACGATATTGGGAGGCCTTCCGAGGCAAAAGGAACAACTCTATATCCCCTACCTGTTTGCCAAACTATGGGGCACAGGACTTTTCGTGGTTCTGACCATGCAAATTGCAGTTTGCTATGCCATTACGCTATGGCATTCCATACCTATCTGGAGGGCCAAGGACATAGAAACCATGTCATTGGGAGAGTGGGTCATGGAGGTTGAACCAAGCGGGTACGTCGCCCGGTGGTTGGGTCTCGACGTTGCCTGGAGGGATTATGTGGAGACTATTCTACTCCCTTTAATGTCTGCAATGACGACCGCTCCGGAAGAAGACGTGCTTAGCCATCCAGTGGAAGAGATTCTCGGTGAGCAGAGTTCTCTTTCGACGGAAAACATATTAATTTGAACCTAGATTACTGTTGGCTCACTTTGGGAACACCCCACTACGTCGTGAATGACGGCGTTCGAGACGTCGTATCCCGCTTGACACAAAATCTAAAGCATGCCCATCTATCCTCCCCCATCACTACAATTCGACGAGACAGCAATAACCCCCAACTAATATCCGTGGAGTGCTCTGGTGGGGAAGTTTACAATGGCTTCCATCATTTGGTGTTCGCCACTCAAGCTTCCAGTGCGATCCCTCTCCTGGGGTCGTACATGAATCACCTTCCTTCGAGCGCAGAAGCGGAGAGATCAGCTGTCATGTCCCAGATTCTCTGCCTACGAGCATTCCAATACCGGTCGACCATCGTTATCAACCATACTGACGATTCCGTTCTGCCTGACGACGAACGAGATAGACGTGACCTCAACCTTGTAACTTCAGGCTGGGGAGAAGACGAAGACGGACAAGACGAAGGCCTCTGCGTTTCTTCGTCATATACCATGGCAACACACATTCTACCAAGACCCGCTGGATATCCTTCACATCTACCGGGCATATACCAAACGACTAACCCATTCGTATCACCGCGGAAGGATACAATAATTAGCGTATCGCATCTAGAACGCGCGGTATTAACCGGCGAAGGAAAGGAGGCACTAGAAGGCCTTTGCAAAATCAAGGAGCGACGATGGGGGGAATGCCGAACTGCAGCCAAGTGCGGTTTAGGTAGCATCCAGGGTGCTGGAAGTGGAGAGGGGCCTGGTGTGTGGTTTTGCGGATCATACGCATATCAGGGTATACCATTGCTTGAGGGCTGCGTCGTTAGTGCAAGGACTGTGGTGGAAGAAGGGATCTTAAGAAGGGAAGGATTGCGCTTGCATACGGAACCATGGAGTGTATAGTCGAGGGATATATTATTACAGCTATCAATCTTTACACTTAGGGCTTCATGTATCTGTCGAACTCCTGGCGGATATCGAGAGGATTGTTGGATTCCATACCTGGGGGGAGTGTAAGGGACGAAACGCAAGAAGGAGAAATACGACTTGCCGAGGAAGACATCCGCAGGTTCTATGGTTTCATCCCTGCCCATGAGGATGTCAAGATGAAGATTGGATGTGCCCAGGATGTTAGGGTGCTAAGAGTTGTTAATCATAGCTTCACTGTAGATGAGATCATGGTGCTCACCATTGTCACGAGCTTGCGTTCCATTAATGTACGCATTGGGAGATGGATTCCATGAACGTTGCGTTGCAGATTGAGCTTTAGATTGTCCTGTGTCTCTTCCCACTAACAGGCGAGAAAGAAACATTAGTGCACGATACGATAAGACGCGCGTCTGACTTACGTTTTCCAGACGGTCCTTGAGACTGCTCTGGGACTTGATCTCTGCTGCAATGGTTTTGGGGCCATATTGGAGAGTATCATGGAGGCCAAATGTGCCTGCGGTGTCCTTTACAGAGGCGGACTTGGAAGCCTGGGCTGGGACTACTCTGAGGGCCATGGGAGTAGGAGGAGACGCGTAATGAGCGTGTGACTTGTTTGTGATCTCTCTTTGTACAGTGCAGCCATGGCGTCCAGACCAAACAGGGCCGCCCCGATCCCCATCCCAATGCCCCCCTCCGGCGTCCGTAGCCTCGACAATGCGATTTCTATACCCCATCGCTTCCCCTCGAGCTCGTCGTTTGCAACGTCCCCGCCGTCTCTGGTCCGCTCCGTCCCACGGGCATCATTGTCCTCGTCCAGGGGGTCACCTCGGGTTCCGTACGAGCCTCGCATTATACGAGCAAGCAACCCAACGCCTGCAGACCGCTGCCTTCAGCCCCCAGCTACTAGCCATGGCCGCAGAGCAAGTGCCTCGGCTCATCCCGCTCGCTCCGCAACCAGGTCGTCTGCAGGCACGCAAGCCGACGCACCAGCACTGGTAGTCACAACGGACACCTTTCCTAGGCCCGCTTACCTGGACCACTCAACGTTCAGAGGCCTATTGCACACGGATCCTTCCGCTCCCTTACCCCACAGAGATGCGCATACCCCGGCTCGGACCCCCTCTTCCAGTGCTGCCTCAACAATGACTCCTTCTACAGACAGTGACGACGATTACAGCACACCACCACGCCGGGCTACAGCCCCTACACCGCAACCAGCACCGACGCAACCACAAGCCGTATTCTCCCTGCCCACCAAATGGAGCGTTACTGACAGATCCATCCATCTCACCATTTCACCAGACGGTCGCGATTTGACGTATACCGGTATGACCCAGAATATAATGGCCCTTCTTCTTGGCTCATTTCCTTTCAGCAGGAAATAGTGACAAGGACGGTGCCTCTGCGAGAACCGATATCCCTATACCCCCGGCCTGTGGCATATATTATTACGAGGTAGAAATCCGGGGTAAGGATCAGAAAAGGCAAGCCCTCATTTCAGAGCTCTCCATTTCCGTCTCTCATACCAATTTCGTGCAGTCACGTCAGCATTGGGTAGGCACCCCTGTCAAATAGGAATTGCAGTTAGCTAACACTTTGGCTAGATTTGCTGGTCCCAAGGTCAAGTTTAACCGTCTCCCCGGTTGGGAGCCATTCTCTTGGGGATATCATGGTGACGATGGCTTTTCCTTCACCGCAGAGAGGAATGGAAACCCGTTCTCGCAGACATATGGCAGTATGTTGTCATCTTTTTTTTCCCATTTCACTTCGATGACGAGAATTTTAGGCAGCGACGTTGTGGGGTGCGGCGTTGATTTTTCGACCCATCGAGCCTTCTACACCAAAAACGGAGTACTTCTTGGTATGCATTCGGTCTTTCGGATGTTTTCCGACATCATTCATTCTGGTTGCAGGGAATGTATTCGAAAATGTCGGCAAGGGAATCGACTTGTATCCCTCCGTTGGATTGCAACACCCAGGAGAGTCGATCCGCGTCAATTTTGGTCACGAACCGTTCAGATTCGACATCGAGAACCATGTTCAACAGCAGAAGAACGTCGCGTGGAACAAGATTATGGCAACACCCCTTTACACCAGCATCCTCAATCCAGGCAGATCAGCTTCCACGTCAAAGGCAGCTTTATCCGAAGAAGAGTCGAAGATTGTTCTCAACAAGCTGGTCCTTTCCTATCTCATTCACCACGGGTATTCGAAAACAGTGCGGGCCTTCCAAAAGCAGCAGGACATTGTTCTCAAAGCGAAATCAGCAACTGCCGACGATGGAGACGTCGACATGGACAGCGACGCCGCCAAGGAGAATGCCGTTGAAGTCAGTCTGGAAGATGATATTGAACGTCGCACACGGGTGGTAGATGCTGTCATCCGTGGCGACATTGATCGGGCCATCACTGAAACGGAGAAATATCACCCTACCGTCTTGAAAGCAGAGGAGGGTCTCATGCTCTTCAAATTGCGATGCAGGAAGTTCGTGGAACTTATCCTGGAGACAGCAGCCATGAAGAGGGAATTGGACGCCCTGGAGGCACGACGGGAAAGGCCTGCATTCGCCCCTCCCTTTGCTGATGAGGACGGTCTCGAAGAAAGCATGGATATGGATATCGATGATGACCAGACTTGCGAAATGTCTGCGACCCAGGCGGAGCCAATCTCAAAAGGTGCTGGGAAGCAACGTGCTGAGAACGGGGTCGTGTCTGCTGCACAGTACGAGGCCGCCATAAATGCTGCTATTGACTATGGCAAGGCCTTGAGGGCGGACTACAAGGCCGACACGCGGCAAGTGGTGAAGCAGCTGCTGACACAGACGTTTTCAATCATTGCCTTCCACGATCCTCTGGGTCAACGAGGTGAAATGGCGAACTTCGTGAGTGTGAATGCAAGGACCCAGTTGGCCAGCGAACTCAACCAAGCAATCCTGAGTGAGTCTATCCCCTGGCCCGCTTCGTTTCAGCACACTGACCTACATTTGGTAGAATCGCAGGGCCAACCAGCTCAACCTGCATTGGAGACGTTGTATCGTCATACCTCGGCCTGCATCACTCAGTTGGGAGTCTTTGGTGAAGGCGCGGCCGGATTTGCCGATCTTCAGAGGGAGCTGCTGGAGGCCTGAGGCCCGAAAAGACTTTCAGCTGTAATATATTGTGTATTTGTACTAGTCGTGTGGGTTGTGTGGTGGTCTTGGTGATCTGTAACATTAGCATCCTGTACATTCTCATTTCCGGTGTCGCCGTATTATATCTCCCATCTCACCGCTCAATTGGCCAGACGCGAGGCGCGTTGAAATGGGGTCACGTGTGGTCAGTCTCACGACGCGATCAGATTGGGACGCGTTTGTTCAACGATCATCCGCTTTGCACTCGACCCCTACACCCAACTTCCACGAGGACCTAAGAAGCCTTGTCTGTTCCCAACATGAGCTCCTCAGGAGAGGATTTCGCCAACATCTCTGACTCTGACACTGACGGTTATGTGCCTGAGAAGAAGGTGAGCCACACTTCTGCGTGCTTCAACTTCGACCACACCGTGACAACCGACGCGTTTGCAGGCACCTACCAAAGGCAAAGGCGCAGCAAAGGAGAAACCCGTTGCCTCAAGCTCCAAACCGAAGCCTCCGCCGAAGAAGAAAGCTGCACCAAAGAAGGTTGAGAGCGACGACGATGACGATGACATGGACACGGATTCCATGGAGGTTTCGAAGAAGAGCGCCGCTGCTCCGTCAAAGGGGGCCGCAGGGAAGAAGAAAACGGCCTCAGAGACATATACCAAAGTTCGTCCGTCCTTGATTGACACGATAGTTAGTGAATTGACACACGGCACCTTCAGCTCTCGCAACTCGAGCATATTCTTCTCCGACCGGATTCTTACATTGGAAGTGTAGAAACGATAACGCAAGTTATGTGGACCTATGACTCCGAGACCAAACGCATGGCCCATCGTGAAGTGAAATATGTTCCGGGTTTTTTCAAGATTGTGGACGAAATCTTGGTTAATGCTGCAGACAACAAGGTGGGTGACTTGAGCATTCCATGTCCCTGACCCTCCTGATTCTCGCGTCAAAGATCAACGACATCTCCATGGACTCCCTCAAAGTCAACATTGACGTGGAGGCAGGAACCATTTCCGTTTACAACAACGGACGCGGTATTCCCATTGAAATCCATTCAAAGGAAGGAATCTACATCCCCGAGCTCATTTTCGGCCACCTCCTCTCATCGTCTAACTATGACGATGACGAGAAGAAACTCGTCGGTGGTCGTAACGGTTATGGTGCTAAGCTCGCCAACATCTACTCGCACGAATTCACTGTCGAAACGGCCGACAAGAACGCGCAACAGAAGTATAAGCAGACCTGGACGGACAACATGACCAAGTGTGGCAAGGCGAAGATCACGAAGAATTCCAAAGGGGAGGAATATACCCGGATAACGTTCCGCCCTGACCTGAAACGTTTCGGCATGGACTCTATCGACGACGACACAGTGGGTCTTCTCAAGAAGCGTGTTTACGATATGTGCGGTACTGTGAAGGATATCAAAGTCTTCCTCAACGATGAACGACTAAAGATCAAGAACTTCAAACAATACGTGGACATGTACATCAACTCAGCCCAGGAGGAGGCTGCTGAAAAGTCGGGAGGCGCAGCTCAGACCAAGCCCAGCGTCGTATACGAAAAGATAAGCGACAGATGGGAAGTTGCCTATGCCCTCTCCGATGGGACCTTCCAGCACGTCGCCTTTGCCAACTCTATTGCCACCACCAAGGGAGGTACCCATGTTACGTATATTGCAGACCAAATTGCGAAGAACCTCATCACCTCCGTCTCGAAGAAGAATAAGGCTGCTGCGGTCAAGCCTGCACAGATCAAGAACCATATGTGGCTCTTTGTGAATGCACTGATCGAAAACCCGACTTTCGACAGTCAAACGAAGGAAACATTGACTCTGCCATCCAACAAGTTCGGCTCAAAGCCTACTCTGACCGACGACTTCTTCAAGAAAGGTATATTACACTTTTTCTCTTGAACTGTATGCACGCTCAATTCTTTCCCCAAGTCCAAAAGTCCGGCATTATTGACAACGTGCTGAACTGGGCCAAGTTCAAGGCAGACCAACAAATCAAGAAGACCGATGGAACTAAGCGTAGCAGGTGTGTAAATACTCCGTCAAGGCCGTTACCCTTCCTGATAAAACTCCTTTCAGGCTACTCGGTCTTGCGAAGCTCAGCGATGCCAACAATGCGGGTACCAGGCACGCGCGAGATTGTACTCTCATCCTCACGGAAGGAGACTCTGCCAAAGCACTGGCAGTGTCTGGTCTTGGAGTTGTTGGACGTGACAGTTACGGCGTCTTCCCGCTTCGAGGAAAGCTTCTCAACGTTCGAGAAGCTCGACATGATCAGATCATGAAGAACGAGGAAATTCAGAACATCAAGAAGATTATGGGACTGCAACATAACAAGGACTATAATGATGCCAGCGGCTTGCGATATGGAAGGCTTATGATCATGACCGATCAGGTATGTCTTCCGATCCTCCTTATCCTGCAATGTGCTGACGTCGTCTCAGGATCATGATGGTTCTCACATCAAGGGTCTTCTCATCAATTTCCTGGACCACTTTTATCCTTCGCTCCTGAAGATCCCCGGATTCCTCGTCGAGTTTGTAACGCCCATCGTTCGGGTGAGTATGCCTGAGGGTTATCACTTAACATGGTCCTAATAAGGTTACCTTAGGTACGAAAAGGGAAACAAGTGAAGGATTTCTTCACTATTCCAGAGTACGAACAATGGTTGGAAGCGACACCCGACGCTCGCAAATGGGAATCCAAGTACTACAAGGTCGGTGCGATTTATGTGCATCTATCTCACCGATTCACTGAAATTTGTTGGACAGGGTTTGGGTACGAGCACACAAGAAGACGCCCAAGGCTATTTCAGCAACATGGAGAAGCACATGATCCCTTTCTCCACGACCCAGCAAGGGGACCGAGAGCTCCTCGAGCTTGCGTTCAGTAAGAAGAAGGCTGATGATCGAAAAGAGTGGCTGCGAAACTTCAAGGTATGCCTTTCACACTCGCCTCCACGCAAAGACATATCCTCACTGAATGATTTAGCCGGGTACCTTCCTGGACCATCGTCTGCGACAAATTCCCTACTCCGAGTTCATCAACAAGGAGTTGATTCTTTTCTCCATGGCCGACAACATTCGTTCCATCCCATGTATTGCCGACGGCCTCAAACCTGGTCAGCGGAAAGTCATCTGGGGTTGCTTCAAGCGCAAGATCAAGAAAGAAATCAAGGTGGCCCAACTCGTCGGTTACATCTCTGAACACGCAGCATACCACCACGGTGAAGCCAGCTTGGGAACGACCATCATCAACCTCGCACAAGACTACGTCGGTGCGAACAATCTTGCATTGCTCAAACCAAGCGGTCAATTCGGTACACGTGAAACGGGTGGTAAAGATGCTGCTGCCCCTCGTTATCTTTTCACGACCACCAAACCGATTACGAGGGCAGTGTACCATCCCGCTGATGACCGACTGCTCAAGTACCTGAAGGACGATGATACTCCCATCGAACCAGAGTGGTACATGCCCGTTGTACCTATGGTGTTGATCAATGGCGCTGAAGGTATCGGTACTGGTGAGTCCTATATATCCTCTTCCCGCAAAACGGTATGATTCTAAGCATCGCATGCTAGGCTGGAGTACAAACATCCCACCTTTCAACCCAGCCGAGATCGTGGCTAATCTCAGGCGGTTGATGGACGGAGAGGAGCAGGTTCCCATTTTGCCGTGGTGGCGTGGATTCCGAGGTGAGATCAAGCTCACAGGCAAGGGCAAATACGAGATCGTTGGCACTGTGAAGAAGACGAGCGACACCACTGTCGAGATATCCGAATTGCCGGTTCACAAGTGGACACAGTCATTCAAGGCAGAATTGGAGTCTATGATCACTGGCGACAAGCCTACGAAGGAAAAGAACAAGGACGACGACAAGGAGAACGAGCCTGAAACGAAGAAGGAAAAGGCAAAGGTCAAGGAGCCTCTGATCAAGGTTAGTCAACTCTGCCGGCGACGGTGAGCATTGCTAATTCATCGGTGTGTTCGTAGGACTTCAAAGAACACCACGACAACTTGCACGTCTTGTTTGAAGTCATCATGGAGTCCAAGCAGCTCGAAGCAGCTGAGAAAACCGGTCTCATAGAGTTCTTTGGCCTCAGCTCGAAATTGAGCACGACCAACATGATGCTGTTCGACTTTGAAGGCAAGATCAAGAAATACGACAGTCCGGAGGAGGTCATCGAAGAGTTCTACCCGATACGATTAGCCTACTACCAGAAGCGCAAGGTCCGTATTTACGCTCTCGGGTGATACGAAATGGGGCTGATATGGTCATTTCATTAGGACTTCCTCGCTGGCGAGATCGAAACTGCATTGAACAAATTGCAGAACCAGATTCGATTCATTCAAATGATCGTGGAAAAGAAGCTCAATGTGTCCAACCGCAAGAAAGCCGACATCGTAGCGGACCTGCGCAGACTCGAGTTTACGCCATTCCCCAAGGTTACTAAAGCAAAGACCGCCAATGCAGAAGATGCGGAGGAGGAGGAGGAGGAAGAGGAAGACGACGGTGATAACCCCAGCGGGGCGGTGACCGATTACGACTACTTGCTCGGGATGCCGATCTACAGCTTGACTCGGGAGAAGATCGAGCGTCTCAATCAGCAGGCTAGGGAAAGAGAGGAGGAACTGCTGGTACTCCTCAAGAAGTCCCCGAAGGACTTGTGGAATACCGACCTTGACAGGTTCTTGGAAGAGTGGCAGGTACGTGTTACGAGTGATGCAAATGATCCTTTACTGACAATAGACGTCTACAGGCCGATTGCGAGGAATTCGAGAAGAAGGCAATCAAGGAAGGCGGAAAGGGCGGCAAGCGGAAACCAACAAAGGCGGCWAAGCGGGAGGCCGACGATGATTTCTTACCATCAAAGGCAAAGTCCTCCAAGAAACCCGCAGCACGAGCGGGGGCGTCGTCTAAGAAGAAGAAAGAGGAGGATGACGACGACGACGATTTTGGCGCAATGGAAGTCGACGAAAAGAAGGTGCTTCCAAAGCGGCGGCTACCGACGAAGAAGATGATGATCGACGACGACGACGACGATGACGATGACGGCGGGGAGTATGAGGCACTGCTAGCGTCTAAAGCACAAGCGCCTGCCAAAGGGAAAGGGAAGGAGAAAGAAGTCGTCTTGGAGGTCGATGACGACGATGAAGATGAGAAGCCGCCGAAACCGCCCGCCAAAAAGACGGCGAGCACGAGCAAGTCGGCCGCCAAGGGCAAGAAGAAGGCCAGTGAGGATGATGAAGACAGCGATAGTCCTCCACGGCCTGCGCCCAAGAAACGAGAACCGGCTCCAAAGAAGAAGCCGAAGGTGGAGTCCGACTCTGACATTGAGATCCTGCCACCCAAGGGTGCGGCGAAGCGCAAGAGGTAAGATTGTGTAACCTATCAGGGATGTGCACTGTGCTAAACTGCTCCTATAGTCCTGCGCTGTCTGACGACGAGAGCGACTTTGCGGAGCAGCCTGCGAAGAAGAAACAGGCTGCGGTCACCGACTTTTTCAAGCCGCCAGGACAACAGGCCCCAACGCAGCGCAAGATCTCGAAGAGCATGAAGCCTGCGTCACCGCCGAAGAAGGCGGCGGCGGGTGGATCGCGACGACCTGCGCGGGCTGCGGTGAAGCAATACGTCGAGATCGGCTCGGACTCTGCTGGAGAGGGCGATGACAGCATGTTTGTCGACGACGATGACTGAGAGGCCTAGAACATGTGTGACGTCATGCTACGACAGACCCCTTATAATAGAAAATAATAAAATAATCGCTTCTGCTCCTCCCACCTTGATGGATTTCTTTTCCTCAAATCATGATTCCTCTAATCATGTCCCCGCCCAGCACGTCAATGA
>SDEE01000266.1:0-61413 GCA_004126415.1 Candolleomyces aberdarensis
CATGGTATTGTTGGGATCCTTTTCAAACCACGCCGAATCGTAAATCCTGTTCGACGGAATTCGACTAGTGTTGATGAGAGGTAAAAGCCGGATGCAAAGGTCCACGTCGTAGTCCCGGGATGAGCAGACATATCGAAAGAGGGCATGTATAGGAGCAATGAATCCACGAAGGGCTTCTGCGATGAGCTGGGGATGCACTTGTTTCAACCAAACGTTCAGAGCTAAGGAAGGGAGAGAGGCTCACACGGTCCTTGTACTGAGAAGAAGCGAATGGAAGAGACATTTGAGTGCAGTAAGTAATTGGGTGCAAAGGGGATGGTTGAGCGAGAGCTGAGGAGGCGGAGAAGAAGAGCGAGAATGGTTTGGGGTGGTTTCCTTTGTCTCTGACCACAAGCTACCTGTGCAGGTTCGTGATGCCAAGATTTCGGCATCTCCCCCATATCTTTCACAAGAGAAAAAGGATAAAGACATGACGTGGTCAACGTGATATTCTGAGTGAACATGGGGCGCAATTTCTAGTGAGGGTAAGTATATCGAGCAGAAACGTCCAACTGATAATCCAGGATCAGGCCCAGGCTCGGATCAAAGGAGATGCCCTGATCGGATCAGGCATCGTTGTCCATACCTGATGCGCTGGTGCCTTATCTCTGTCTAGACGTCTACTAGTAGGTCTGAAAGCTTTACTATCGGTGAGTGGGTCAAATGTCTGCCTTGCCTCATTCTTTGAAAAACGTTCGTGTTCTCAACAATATCCGCGCTGGCAAGTTCTGCTGAGTACACCAACTATATCGAGGTAGTTATAGAGTGGATGGATGACCCGAGGCCATCGCTCTAGCGTCATAACCAATTGCGCAAGTGCTGGCAGTCCGGCATCGGGATAGGCTCCAATGAACTACAAAAATTGAAGATTATTTGACCAAACACGTCTACTATATGTCTACAGAACGTCTTCCTCTAGACGGTGTTATTCAGGCCTTCTCCTTCGTCTCCTTCATCCTCCAACCACTCCGTGACAAGCCTCTCTAATACATACTGGTTTCCCCMTCCTAGAGGGGTTCGTGAGACGGCGTGCCCGAGCCTATCACGATCGAAAACTGAGTGAACGACTCCGTGCCTGGATAAGCCTAAGGATATGTCCAGATCCTCGGGCATAGCTGCCAAGGCCTCACAAAACTTCTTCAACACGTCATTCCCCCCATCCTCAACCACAAGGAACGCGACAGTCTCAAACGGGGTGTCGACAGACCTCTCTAAGTATAAGAGAAAGGCATCCCAGGCCGGAACATCCTCCATAGTAGAGGCATTGATCCATATTTTTGCAAGGTGAGGAAGGGGAGCTCCATACAGTGGTTCGTCATCCAAAGGTGACGCGCGAAGGATGGCTGGACAAAGGCGTCGTATGGCTCCATCATTAAGCTGGAGCGAGACCGTAGCTGAAAATCGAGCCAAAAATAATCGAAGGCAACGGAGTACGTTGGGCGTARGGGGGGAGTCAATGCAGATGCCGAGATGTCGCGTTCGAGCCTGGGCCTGCGAAATATCGCACCCGATTCTGTGAAGGATTGAGGCAAGGATGGCTTGCCACTGTTTGAAGGAGACGCCCAAGTCCGTGAAGTCTAAAACCACGCTGGAAATCATCCCTTCTCTGGACCGAAGATGGATTTGGAACGTGTGCAAGGATATTTCAATTTCCCAAATGTCGACGATGAGTTGAACCGCAGTTGGAATGCAGAGGAAAGGGCGGGCGAGACAAGTATTCATGTGGTCTGGACCGTCCAGTAGCCGCTGCCTTCCGTTCACGGGGCCGCTTTGGTTGTGTAAACGAACGGAAACGGCGGTGCTAGCACCGAGCTTCATGAGATGTAGTAGTGGCTCTGCCACCAGTATGTGAGCGGTGAGGGAGAAGGTGGAAAGAGAGTGTAATTCAATGGAAGGACACCTGTCGCAATGGTGGGCTGGAGTATCGTGGCGAGGAACAAGGATGGCGTCTGAGATTTTCAGGTGGTGAAGATGGGGCAATCGGCATAGTGTTGCTATCCAGCGGGCAAGAGGCCAAACCAGGTTTCGTCCTGCACTTGACACATCTAAAACCGTCAGGGATTTGAACATGGTGGAGCGAGGGTCGAACAGATCTAAGCACCCGTGGATTTGTAAGGATGTCAGCATTGGAGCATCCCCGGACCGGATATTCTTGTACATGTGCTATAATGCCAGATGATCTTCGGAAATGCCGACGGAAGCAGTTTGCGGGCGGTGGCAGTCGGGGATGTTCGAAAAAGTCGCGTGCTCTAGACGAGCTGCGGGATTGGAGAGAAAGAGGTGAATAGGGCGAGTGTCCGCACCGAAGGTCGGCAACACGGTCCCTAATGAAAAGGAGGCGCACCGGAACCATTGGCTTGATGCAAGCTTCCAGACCTCAAGCCGCTCGGCGGAGAGGGGCTGAAATTGAGGGGAAGAAACGAAGTGGAGGGGGGAGTTTTTCGAGAGCTCGAGATACTTCTTGAATTCTGACAGACTGTCTGAATCTACGCGAAGGATTTTACCCCACAAACTGGAATGCTTGAGAGCAACCTTCTTCCAGACAGGGGAGAGCGATATAAATGTGTGGAAGGCGGTAGCCTCTAGGTCACAGGAAGTCACACTGACACGCGACCCGGGAGAGACCAGATGCTCGAGGATCAAAATGACCGCAGACTCTGGGAGCTCAATTGCGGGTGACCTGGGAAGTTCGTTGACCCTGAGATCTGGCGTTGTTGACACGGCCGTGAAGTACGAGGAACTTCTGGATATACGAGCCGGCGAGGACGACGTGGGAGGGTCATCAAGCAAGGTCTGAATGGAATCTGGGGTTTCGAGGCGGGTCATTGATGTGTCGAGGGGCCGCTTTGCTGAAGTAGGGCCAGTTAGTTGAGCCGCATCGTCTTGTAGCTGCCTCCACACATCCACAATCCCCTCCCTTGCAATCCTAATCCGCTCTGCGGCAAGTTCAGCTGCCTTCGGTGATCTGCAGATCGCTTCAATCGTTGCTGAATCCAGGTCCTGGACAAATGTTTGTCAATGTCATGGCTGCCTACGATAGGCTATACTGGGCGTACGACATCCAAAGCTTTAATCGCGCCTATTAGTCGTGAAACGTCCATCACAGAAGTGTGCTCAGGCGAGGCACCCAGGGCTAGCAACAAGGGAAATTGAATTTAGAATGATACAGAAAAAGGTCGGAGGAAAGTACATACCGGATGGTAATCGGTTTCAGGGGTAGGAAAGAGAACTCTTCAAAACTAGGTCTTTGGGCTCAAAAGCGCTAGGAAAGTATTGCCATCATACGCACACACGTGAAGCGTTGAGGGCGGGGGACGTCTGACGGAGCCAAGGGAAGGAAAAGATGCAGCCCACATCCAGATTGGGGAGCCAACCAACAGTTACTGAATTCGAAGGTTTCCTAGCCAGCTCCCGCGTTTGGTTGAGGCGTCTATGGACACAGATGACGTCAGCATATTTCAGATGGTGCAAGGACAATACGAATGGGATTCCGGTCTATTCAAGACGTATTTATACATTTCGGTTGATGATATGTATGCTCAGTTTGAAACTTCATCATCTGAACTCGCCCTCTCTTTTCCTTTCGAATTCGACTTCCTCCTCGAATTGGCCCTCGTGAGCTCGAGTTGTCTGACTTTCGCGGGGTATGAGCTCGGCTTGATGTACGTTGGTTCCTTGCTGGTCGGATTCTTCATCGCCAAAACCCGTGTGTCACTGCCGCTATACAATGGATGCTTGAAGGACGGATCATCCTTGCCAGTACAACTGTAGTACTTCAAGCTCACGTCGACCCAGCCTTGTCTTCCCCTCCAGACGTACATCCGGGGGTTTTTGGGCGTGTTGATGTCTGTGAACTCTAACGTGTCTCCCACTAACAACGACTGTGTGGGGCAGAAGCGGCTTAAATCGAGATTGTTGGCCCCTTGAACTTTGTAGAAGGCGAAGGTGTCCAAAGTGTTGGCAATCTTCAAGTTTGTTGGCGAGTATTTAGGTACCGAATCTATGGGCCCACTGATGTATATATTATTGGTTAGACAGGCGGTGTGGGTTAAGATAGAGAATCTATCCCTTACCCGTGAGCTTGATAGGAGGCTCCGGCTATGAAACCATTTGCAACAGGTGCAGAGGGATACAAAGTATGAGTCTGACTGTGCCGACTGTGAATGCGACGTGATTATAGGTGATGATAGAGAGCTCACTACGCCGAGGTCATCGCTGCCACAGCTTGTTGAGGGGCAGTGGCTGGATATGGCTGGCTATAGAAAGACGTGGTCAGTAAAGGAATCTGAGAAGGCTATTTGCCGGCTGGAAATCCGTGAATCAACTCACCTGAACCCACCCGGAGCATAGCCAGCGGCTGACGTGTGGAATGTGTTCGAGGGGAACCCGGAGAGAACTGACTGCATATGTGGAACCATCAAATGGGATGGACTGTGATTTAGGGTAGATGCTCCGACCGATGCTGAAGCTTCCTTGAAAGTATCTTCATGACCTCTCTCGGCCTGATTTCCCCCTAGATCTTGAGGTAGATAGACCGACTGTTGGTGGGTGGGTTGGGAGGCAAGCCCTTGCACCAATGGTTGCTGCTGAGCATTCGAAGCTTGCGTTAGCACCCCTTGTCCCGAAAGCGTGTTTGGTTGAACGCTGCGGCCAGTGAAAAAACCTCCCGGCATCACAAAGCTACCATGCTGAGGACCATCTTGGGCGACTTCGGTTGAGGAGCGATCCACTAGGGGGTGGGACTGCGGTGAAGGGATTCTGGGAGCTGAAATCGTTTTCTGGGGGATGGGAAGGACCTTTGTCGCATCCGTCGCCTCTGGAGGGAATCTGAACGATTTTTCTGTATTTTGGATGTCACTTCTACGCGTCGTTCGTCATTTGTCTGCAATTTGAATGAGGATGAGAACTTACCTTGGAATGCACAGCTCAGACGGGATCCCCTCAAAGGAATCAAGGGCTACGTTTGCGATTCCCTGTGTGCTTACCAGGAATTTCCCCAGGCTAGAGATGACTTCGTTGGCCAAGGTAGTCCCATCTTCAAAGGTGCGAGCCGCTACCAACAGATATCCAGCTTTCTTTTGCAGGGTCGGGGGGACATTTGGAGCATTACCGGGGATATCAGACCCTTTCGAACAATAGTCGTCTAAAAATCTGGCGAATTTGTCCAGGCTCGGCTGGCATAATTGGCACCAGGTCCGAACGAAGTTTGAAAGGTAACCGTCTGAGGCCGCCAAGAGAGACTCTTCCTTCCTATAATACACATCGTATACGTGAGGAAAGAACAGAGGGATGAGTAGGAATAGGGTACACGTACAGCATCGTATGTTGCACAATAGTGAAGAGGTAAACAATAAGGCTGGCCACAGCGTGAGGAGGCCATCGAGGACGCTCCCTGAGTTCCTCTACGAGAGACCGGGCCATAGGCAACAAAGTACTAGCGGACTTCATCGTTCCCATTAGTTTTGACGTCTGGACGAGAGCTTGGGATGGCTCGCGCGGATCTGCACAGTCGAAATCCGCATCATCAGGGGTTTCCGCCCCGTAGTAGTTGCGGAGAACAACCAATGAAATCTTTTCCAGGGCAGTTTGGGAGGCGTTCTCTGTTGTTGGGGGTCTGTCTTCCTTGGAGCGACGGCTTTTAACGGCGACGAGCGGATTAGCGAAGGCATTGATGGGGAATCGTCTCCACTCACAATCGGTCAGAAGAGATTGAGTTTCCATCCAAAGAACCACCATATTCGCTGTGCATTAACTGATCCAGAGCAAAATTCACTTTGGAGAGCTGAGGAATGGTGAGCGGCTTAGAATAAGTCGAATGGGGAAGGCGTACATTGAAAGCAGTTCCCCCATCCTCCTCTTTGAAAACTTGATTTGAGGTAGAACCGATGAGAAGTAATGTATCCGGTCTGTCGATATCGAGGGTTTCTTTAGCAGCAGACATGGTGGCAAGAGTTATGGAAGTGGATATGAGCAGTCGTTGGCTTTCGACCTTAAACTATTAGTCAGCAAAAATGAAGCTTTTTTGCGGACAGAAAAGGAGTTTATAGCGCAGGCTGATATGAATGCGTATTAGCGTCGGCTTGTAAACGTTCGATGCCAAAAAAAGAAGACAGAAGAAAACATGAATTAATTCTCCGAAGATTGGCTATGGGCGTTTAACAACTCCTCAGCAAACAGTAAAACCAAACTCTGTCTTGTATACATCTCTAACTGGCGAATGGAGCTGCGACTGGGTATATAGTCTTCAATGCAAATCATGCTGACTTCCGGATCTCTGTAAAGTAGTCAGCAGAGATAAACGACAGCCGGAGTGGCAAAGATACCTACCTATCCTTGTAGACAAGTTCAGCAGAGAGGCGACGACGTGCCCGAGAGAGAGCAGCTCGGGCGATTTCGTCTGACGGCATATTGAATTGGCCAAGGCTGGCGATGACAGCAGTTGCTGTGTCTAGTTCTTGATCTGTCAGCGTCGAGAGAAGAAGGGCTGCCTTGCGTAGAGTGAGGACCGGCGTGTCGAAAGGGGAGTCTCGAGCGCGTTTGCAGTGGATTTGGAGGAACGAATTAAGCTCGCATCCTATCACATCGTACCAAAGCTTGTAAAGGTTTTCGGGGTCAAACTTTGGCGAAGAAGCGTTAAATTCGAAGAGACTTGAGGATGAGATATAAGCACGTTCAGAGTTGCAGCTGAGGATCGAAATGGACTCACTCAATAAATTGCCCAACACCTCGGAGGAGAAGACCGTAGCTCATCAGGATGAGACTTGCGATAGCACGCGAGGGCCAAGGGGGGTACGCATGGTTGGAAACACGGTCAATAATGGCAGTAGCCCTGTCTAAATCCAAATCGTATGCTTCCCCAGCTTCCGCCAGGAGATCGGCAGCCTGGTAAATGGTGTTGTCCACGACGGGTTCTTCTTCAACAGAGGCACCACATTCCGCTAGATAATCTATGAGGCATCGGTAGCCCTGTAACACGTGAGTGGCAAGTTCCTGCAGAAGATCGTCTCGGGGATGCTGTCCAAGACCATCCTGAAGGTCAACGTTCCTTGGGTCCAATTCAAAGCTTTGCACGCCCTGAAAAGTCATCTTCTGAGGCTCCATCAGCAGAAATACTCACAGCTCCTGGAAGGTAAGCTCTGGAGGGCGGCGAATAGTCGTCGATTCGCAGCTCCCAGCAAACTGCCGTAGCTCCTTCAAGTTTAGACCTTGAAGCTTGCGGGGATGTTAGCCATCGTTGGTTAGGCGCGCGTACGAAGAACTAGTTTGACACACATTGTATTCCACCCCATCGACTTGCGAAGGAAAATTTGGCATTTCCCGTCCAATGAGATAAACAGGTTGAAGTTGAGGTGAGTTCATGAGTGTAGGGCAGAACGGTTAAGGAAGGCTGAAAGAGGTGTACGATATCCTTGAACTGGGATCCAAGGCATTCCCAGATTGATCCCTCTGAATCCGGCATCTGCCGGATTGCGCTAATCTTCCCGATTCGGCTGGATGGGCACTTAGTATTGGGAGAATTGCGGAAGATTTTTGAAAAGTTTGCCGACGGAACGATCGATCTGATCCGTTGTCTCTTTTCAAAAAATCGTCAAACATTATTCACTCAATTGATCGCAACAAATTTTCAAAAATATTCATTAATTTGACTGCTATATATGCCGTGAGGAATTACCATCATGCCCCTAGTGTCTCCGACATTGCTGAATCAATTTCAGCACTGCAAAGGGCAATTGAGCTGACCCCTGCTTGCCATCTGTCACAAAAAGCCGAACGGGCATTTCAACGCCCGCTCCGTTGGGTTGCCGTTGATAACCCAAATTAGCGTCGAAGGGCCGGTAATAGGGGGCAATTGCTCTATTTCGGGTAATCAACRGGGGTCCGACGGCGCCTGGAACGCAGGTTGGAACCACGTTGCGACGGCTTGAGGGNTTTGTTGACACGGCAAATCATTCGGCTCGCGTTCGAGCGCGTTGGATGCCGTTTGATTGCCGTACCGATTTTTGCGACATTATTAATTTTTTAGGAAGACTCACGATCAAATTGATGGCGTAGTTAACATCCCATTCGCCAATAAAGCACCAAATATCGTAGCCGCCATCCCGGCATCCATAGCTGTCAAGATCGTCGGCGCCGGTGGCCCTTGTTCCAAAGTCGATGCCGCTATGAAAAGTTGCCGTAGGAGGATGAACAGGTGGAAGAACCAGAGGAGGAATGAGTGGAGCTCTACTCGGTCAATTGATCAGATGGTAGATTTAGTAAACTGTAAGAGAGAGTTCGTTGTGTGAGGGAAGATAAATGAGGTATGAGGAGGGCTCGAGACTACGATGGCTCGAATCCTGATCGCTCGAAGTTTGAGAGAGGAAAAAGAGTGTATTGACAACGGTTTTAGACGTAGACGAAATTGATGACGACGAGAGGCGAGAGGAATTATATCGAAACGAATGCGAATGCGAAACGACTGCTCGAGTCCGAATGAGTCAAGGGGAAAAGGTAAGATCTCCTCTTAAATCCGTCTCGAGGGTATATATGGTGTTCCGGTTCGTGTGYACACGCTYGGTGTACAAACAGAGTGCGAGTCCAATCGGACCTCGCCATGCAACCGCAATATCCTACAAATATTCGAGAACAGTCCATGAGAAAAGAACAATCCGTGTAAGGAAGTAAAGTGTCCTGAACGGGCGATGGAGTCAGCTAAGCGAACCGAAAGAAGATAGGGCGAGTGAACCGATATTCCGCTCAGAATCGGTGCACTCCCCACACTGCAATGCTCTGGGTCGGTGTGATTCCAGCTTCCGTTTGCGAACCTAGGTTTGAAAAATGTGAAGAAAGCGTAAAAGGTGAGTCCCCAACGCCTTCGCAACCTGGGTAACAGCGAAGTCATTGAAGGCATACCGTGAAACAATACGTTGACTCGTGTCTCTCTCTACATTTATCTTGGTATTCACTCCACCCACAGAAGCAAATCTCTGCGCTATATATGCCAGGTCTTTCTTTACATTCACTTCCCTACCTTGGAGGCTCCAGTTGGGTGGTTGGTCTATTGCGCGGCTAGTACGTGGGCCATACAAGCGACATATTGTTCTCTATCCCACAAGGTCGCTTATGATTTGTACAGCCTGACAATGGCCACATGGTTTCAGCCTCCAGTCCGTCGATGGTATCGGACGAAAGGCTGGAAAGCCAAGGATATGTTAAGTTGAAGTAATACAGTATTGACCTGAGCATGTTAGTAGAGGGTAAAGATGGAATCAGGTTTCAAGCGAGTGGAGCTAAGTGACTCGTAGCCCACCTTGCCCTCATGACGCCTATACCTGCTCCTAGACACCCGTTTAGCACCCATTTAGCACAACTCACTACGAGAGCGGATGCCTTCCACAACCTGCGAAAAAGTTCGAGACTACGCTAGCCTGACAGAGTGGACATAGACGCTGAAACCTGACAGCCTTTTGTACTGTCTCAACCTGACAAGTTTTGCGAAGTCTTACCTGACAATTTTCTTCGACTGGAGAACCTGACACAAGCGCAACGGCAGCGTCCTGACCATCTGAGATGCCGCATCTTGACCACTCTTATGCTTTAAAATGAACCTGACAAAGGCCGAATACTCATGCTGACATATATACACATTGAAATAGATCCTGAACAAATTCATGCTCAGAGAAAACAACCTGACAGATATCTTTTGATGTTCGGTGCAAAATCCTGTCAGAAAACAGGTGAAATCAGTGCTTATTTTTTACCCAGTATATGTGCCATAACGTCAGTGTACATCTATGAGTCCGATGTGAACATCGGAGTAAATCCACAAGCCCGATGTGCGTATCAGAGTAGATCCATGAGTCTGATGCGCATATCGGAGTAGATCGGGAGTTGTGTAGACCACGGTTGAAATTATACCTGATGTTACTACTCGAATTTTGTGGCACTGTTTACCTCTACAGACAATGCTTGAGAATGCTTGAGAGCAATGTCACCTCAATAATAGTTGTCTACGCGTTGGAGCGTAGAAACAAGCCCCAACATGCACACTGGAGGGAATCGATGAGTCCGATGAGCATACTGGGGGACATCCGCGAGTCAGATGAGTACATCGGAGGGAATCGACCAGTCCAAAGTGCACACTGGGGGATATCCGCAGGTCAGACAGGTATATCAGAGAGGATCAGGAGTATATTGTTATTGTGTATGCTGCAATACAGATTCTACTCGATACTTGAATGACTAATCTTGACCTAGATAAGAGCAACAGGTTTGTGCCTCGACGATTACATATGCTCCATGTGCGAGCATTGAGACAGCCGTCCGGCTGATACAAACGCTGGGGTAGATCTGTGAGTACATCGGAGTAGATTGCGAGTGCGTCATGAGCACGTATATTATGATCATAGCTATAATTGACGCCCGAGCGTCTCATCTTAATTAATTTAGATAATAATTATGGGCCGCCGCGTGCCTCGACAATTCCACTTGCATGCGTCTCTGGATGGAAGTGAGCACTGGATCTGTGAATTCAAGAAATAGATCAGTATTTAACACTGTGGAAGATAGAGTGTATATTGAGAGGGTGATGGCGTAGGAGAGGGTTTCGAGGATGTAGGGGGAGGGAAAGACCTTGGGCTGAGGAGGCATTAAGGACTGTCATTTCCAGGTATAGCCAGCTGTAGAGCAAGACGGAGCACGGAGGAGGACACACTGAGCAGGATCTGTGGGACCTTCATGATTGACCCGCCCATGACGATTCCCGCACCCAAGCCTAACCATCTTGCAATGTGGCAAGGTATAGGGCAAGACCTAGGAAACAAAAATTATTTGACATCATATTAAACTCGAGCAGTCATGAATTATTGCGCATTCACATTCATTTCAATATAATTTATTCCATCTCTTGTCACTGTTCTCAAATTAGACCAAATAGACTAAACCCTTCTCACTTCCCGAGGAATCAGATATTGAGCCATCATTCTCGAGCCCTCCTCACTTCCCTCTTATACTGAGTCCACCCCCACAAAGGCATTGGTAAATATTTTGGTGTTTGAGGAATCAACAACAAAANGCGCCCATCAACTCGCTGTTGGGGTGCACGGGGTCCATGTCCGCGTCCACCAATGTTGTCAAGATATCATGGGCTAGTACCGGCTGGCTGTCGTCAAGAACAAGGGGAGTGGGTCTGTCAGCGGTCACATCCTCAACACTATTCACTTTTTGGGGATGAGAGGTCATTGCAGACATTACAGGAGACAGCATTGAAGCTGCGCGGACGGGTTTCTGATTGGTGGCATAGTTATCCAAGTCCGGTGCGTGGCTTCTCACGGCAGTGGAGTTGGGGTGACCCCTACCGCCACAGTTGTACCCCGATCTCGAATGATGTTGTGAGGAAGTTTGTGGAAGTGGCTGAGATCTGAAAATATGGTGGTGGTGGTGGTGAAGCTGGGAGAGAAAGATACCAGCCGCCACAGAAGACGCAGCCGCAGGCGACACAGCCGACTGGTGACTGTTCTTCGAAAGCAAGGGGGTTCTCAGCCTATCGGTCTCCAGTAAGATCGTTTGTCGGCCGAACCTTGTGGTTTGATTTTCGAGTTAGGCAGGGACATGAGTAAATGCAAAGAGTACATACCCAGATGTGAAAGCTGACCCCAAGTTGTTCCTACACTCCTCCTTATGGCGGTACCATTGCTGCACGGCATCAGCATGGTCTTCAGGCGGCACCGGCAACCACTGGGCGCACCAATTGCACAAGACACGCCCAGCGTCAAACTCCCGGATACCTGAATCTGTGGAGAAGAGGGAATTGCGTTCAAAGAGAGTGCTACGTTTGCGGATGAAATTGGCATTCTTATTGTAGCTAGATGAGGAATGAGATGAGCGGATAAGAAGAGAGAGAGTGAGATCGCACAGAGAGAGAGAAACAAACAACGTACAAGCTCTTTTGAGCATCGAAAGCCCGGATGTCCCGGTCTGTAGAGAAGAGGGCGTTGCGTCCAAAGGGGACGCTACATTGGGGAGAGGAATTGGCATTCTTCTTGTGACTAGACGAGGAATGAAATGAGTGGATAGGAAGGGAGAGAATGAGATAACACAGAGATAGAAACAAACGACGTACGTGCTCTTTGCTAAGCATGTCTTCCTATGAGTGTTCCACGGGGTTAAGGAATACGTCGTGCGGTCGTTCAGCTTTATCCACCGATCACACAATGCACACCGAGCTCTATAAGCCTCAAACTCGGCAACATGAGGATCGGCCCTCAAATTAGCGATTCGTTCTTCCTCGGTGCGTTTCACTCTTCGATGTTGCGTAAGTGGGTCAGGGAGAGACTGGGGAGTGCTTTGGGGTGCATAGATCATCGGGTCACTTTGTGCTGCCGCGGTAGCGGAGGAAGAGGGGGCAGGCCCACCGTGATCAGTGGATGGAGAATTGAGGACACTGTGGTAAGGCAGTCGGAGGGATTAGGAACGCATTGGGAGAAAATATTTGTTAAGATGGGTACGAGGCAGAGAGAGAAAGAAGTGAAATGGAAGTAAGACCAAAGTAAACAGATAGAGGGCAGAAACGGGGAAAAAACGATGCATGAGCTCTTGAGAAGGTCGAGATCCATCTACACAAAAATGGAATCACAAATGCAGAAAAAAGAACAACTCACTGTGTTTCTCTGTGTTCCTCCCACGCTCTGACCGGCAACTCTTCCATGTCTGGATGGTGTATATGGTCATGAAGCCCGCAGATGGTGGTGGACGGTAACGTCCTCTGCTTGGTCACCGCCACCATGCAGGACCTCGGACCTCGGCAACTAAATTGAAAGTCCGCAGCAACAGGTCAAGAAGCCGATAGCGGGTTGGGAGTGTGTCGCGGTTGTGTTGGATATACTCTCAATGTTGAGTAGAAGTTGATTCATACTGCGAGGTGTGCGAAGATCATTTGGGCGTCGATAAACTTTTAGCCGCCTTCGTCTTGCTCTCCTCCTTCGTTCATTCCTTTCTACCCCTCCGTACTTCCTCTATTTTCATATTCATTCCCTTCACCCACTCTCGATTCATTCCTTCATCACTAACCTTCTAACTCATCCCTCCAGCCGCCGGTACCCAAGTCAGCAACAAACCCTTCTCGCAAAACTTCAACGGTCTCCTGAACCTCACTCTCAAACTCAACAGTGTCGTCGCACTAACCTTACCGGCCGTAATGACAAACAATCCCAATGGAGTCGAGGTATATCGGTGGGTGGTTTATCCCTAGACTCATATTCGCCAAGAACTTTCTCTTACTCCTATTCGCCAACTCCGCAGCCTCCCTCGCAGCGGTGTTCTTCTGAATACTATCACTTAAGCTGAACATCATCTGTTTGATCTGGGTCCTCAACGAATCCATCTCGCCAGACGCCTCGACTGTGATGAAGCGTGTAAAGTCGCCGTCCATGGCCGCAGCCGAGATTTGCGCGAAACCTCGGACTTGGGTCGTCAGGTTGCCGGCCATGGTATTGACGGACAATCTATACGATGATACCGTATCAGTAACACGTCGAATGAAAGAAGCAAAGATACGCACGTAATCTCCTGCCAGATTCCCTGAACATTCCCGACTTCCACCTTCAGTCCCCACCTCTTGCGCCACCTTTTTCACTTCCGCAGCGAAGATCGCAAGTTGTCAATCATATCGCTGATGGTGTGAACGAGCGACAACATCTCTCCAGAAACAAATACGCCGGTGAGATTGCGCACAAAGTAACTTTTTAAGTTAACTTGTCGTCGAACTTCCCTGCGAAAAAAAGCTTACTTGTCCGTGCCTCACCTGGAGCATTTTGACTTGGCGAAGTTAACGTGCCCCAGCCAAAGAACATCCCTGCCATTAGCCCTGCTAAATTTGAATTTATGACTAGCCCCTGGCTCTCCCTCCCTCGTTGCTCACGTTGTGGTCAGCCACCGCTGACGTCTCTGTACTGACTATCTATCCTCCATTTTTTTTGTTGAACCATTATTTCTCATGTACCACTCTCAAATGTTTTGAGGTACATATGAGCACAATTCTTTCACTTCAATGACGTTGTATGAGAGAGTTCGTTATGTGAGGGAAGACTCTCAAATGTTTTGAGGTATATGTGAGCACAATTCTTTCACCTCAATGACATTGTATGAGTATGGCGGGCCGTTTGCACATTTATTATTCGCAAATAAAAAACATTTTTCGCGCAACTYTTTGTCGATTTCGCGCAAATTCAGGCCATTTTGAATAGCGCAAACTTTGTCGAGCTTGCGCAAAAATATTTAGTCGTCGCGCAAAACCATCGGGTCGTCGCGCAAAACTATTGGGTTGTCGCGCAACTTCTTTTCAACGGGTTGCGCAAAACTTTCAGCTACGCAAAACTTGCCATTCCGCGCAAAACATGCCTCTCTCCCTCAACTTGATGGTTGGTTTGCGACCCATATGCCCGTTGACCTCATGCAGCCAACGTAACCATTCACAGTAAGAATGCTTTGCAATAAGCCTACTCACAATCGTTTCCATTCAATGCTTCATCCATTTCTCTCTCTGATATACTGCTTACACTTACAGTCCTTTTGCCCCAGCATTTCATGAATAAATCAGATGGACTCCTGTTACCGTAGATAAAGGCAGATCTAGTGGACGAGCCGCGACCAATTTGAATGAACTATGTTGGTCTACTAGTCTCCCGTAATCAACCTATCGATATTCGTCTCCTTCTTTGTTCCACTGCGTTTCACGTCGACATCATATGGATTGATCTACTAGTCTCAGACTAACCCCAGTGACCATTGTCATCAGCTCCAACTTGGTCACTCCTGTGCTCATGTCCGAAATTTCAGACTTGGTAACTACTGTTGGAATAAATTTGTGCTACATTAAGAGTTTTGCGGCGTAGAAAGTTTTGCGCAACCTGTTGAAAGAAGTTTTTGCGCGACAACCCAATAGTTTTGCGCGACGACTAAATAATTTTGCGCGAGCTCAACGAAGTTTGCGCTATTCAAAATGGCCCGAATTTGCGCGAAATCGACAAAAAGTTGCGTGAAAAATGTTTTTTATTTGCGAATAGTAAATGTGCAAACGGCCCGCCATATTCTTCAAGGTGAGTTCACATTTTCGCTTACTGAGTCGTTGTCGTTGTATGACAATGACTGATCGGGGGACGGCTCAAGTCGAAGGGACCATTTTCGAGGTTCCTCGAATTAGGTTCACGGAGAATTCGGAAGTACTAGAAGATATGTTTTTGATTTCCCAGTCCGAAGGTGGCCAGGACGTTGAAGGGCGGCTCAGAGATCATCCCATCGTTCTTGAGGGATACAAGGCTGCGGATTTCGCTGCTTTGATCAAGGTTCTATACCCCACGTGAGTTGCGCTGCGAGAGGGCTCCCTGCCAACCTTCCTTTTCGATGTTCTGATTACCCTAGACCCCGCGATCTGATATCCGGAGCAATCAAGTTGGGGAAGGAGGAGCGAGTTGGTGTGGTCGATCTGTCGACTAGATGGCAAATGAAGGAGGTTAGTCTTATTCGGGCGGATACAAATTTTCGATACCCGTTGAACACTGTTTCAAACATATCTTTGAGCCCGATAGAGCGAGTGCTTCTTTCTGGCGCTCATAAGGTCTCCAAGTGGCTCAAGGACGGGTTAACGGAAATCCTGTCCGAGACTCCAACTCGGCCTTAGGAAGAGCTTGAGACGCTTGGTCTGAAGACAGCATGTCGTCTGCTATGGATTCGGGACCAGACCGTTTCACACAAAGCGCAGCAATCCAACGTCGCGTTGAGTAGTTTGGGATACCAAAATTGTTTAGCAGCGATGTTCACCAGTCCCAGGAACTGCGTCGGTTGCAGTCGACAAATATTGGTCGACGATCCCGAGGCCATCTATCCCTACGACGGTTCTTCTATCCAGATTGGCGATACCGGCATTTCTGAGCCTACGAGGACGAGGCTCATGATAAACTTAGCAATCCTGAGATGCCGCTATTGCGCAAACCGTCCGATCACTTGTCACTCGTATCACTGCTATCGGTTATCAAACCTTCAGACTGCTATCTCCATGCTGTCGTCCGAACGCCAACGCGAACGTGAGCGTTGACGAAGTGTTCAGAGAGGAAATAGCCAGCTACGAGTCCTGGAACTAGTCGACTAGTGACCATTACAACCACTAGCTTGCATTGTGGCAATATACATCTTCTGTTTTGTGTTTAGTCTCGATGTACCATACATACACTAGCAGGATGGCTTGGCATAACTTGGCTCTACAGCTGTGATCCTAACTATGAGACGGCAAGTTTTCAACTTCACGAAGAAGCAGAACTGAACAGTAAGGAAGTAAAAAATGTATTCAGAGACGAAGGTGAGGAGTTTGAATGATATAGTGTTAGTATTCAAGAGAGTTCGGGACTCTATGCGGCACTGGGAGACATATTTTGTGCTGAATTGCCGTCAGTTCCCTTTGGCATCCATTTAAATTGAAATGTTCTTAGCGCGTACAACCGATCGTCATAGATTTCATCAAATTGAATGCTGCTGAAGGTGAAAATTCTCCTTGCTATGTTTACTGGACAAAAATGAGCCTGACCGTGGTACTAGCCGCCCCTCTGGTCTGGCTCTTCGTCCACCTGGGCACGAAACGCCAATATTCGATCATGCTAGTGGTATTTCTATGGTGAATCCGGTCACGAGCTCTTCGACCCTACAGGCGCCAACACAAACTCTTTTCCTGATTCTTTGAACCCCATATGATCGTTCATTTGCATTCCTTCTACCGTACACAATAAAATTTTCGAAAAGTACTCGTACATCCTATGTATGACCACGGCCTGTAACATACGCTGAGCCTCTTCACCTTCCAAGCAATCCATCCGTTCCCGCTGAACGAACGTTTCGAATACGCTTGCAACTTCCTAATGACATACAAGTTCACCCAAACCCACTAGATCGTCCTCCGCTACGTCAATTCATCCAGGACCGCAAGTACGTACCAGTCTCAAAGTCAAAGCTGCAATTGAGGGTCACACATCCTTCCAGTTTTTCCAGTCACTGCATGCATCAGTATCGCAGCTCTAGTCATTCAATATGGTCGACAGAACGGGTTCACACGTTGAGACCGGAATTTATTATCCGGGGACTTTGCCTTCTGGGTCTATCCGTAGAGACGCGGCTCACAGCTCCTTCACAGACAATACTCACTGAATATGGCACCGTCGAGGTGTAAGTCCCTCATGCACTCTGTATTCTTGCTAAATTTGACCCATTCGTGCGCATGCACACACGTCACTGAGCAGTCTATCCTATGTCGCAATACTAATGCTGGTCACTAGTGCACTTATCAACATGGAGAATATGGTGCAGGCCAGGAGTCAACAAATACCAGCAGAATCGTTTCGACTGTGATGTTTACGCAGCAGAACCAGCGGGATCTTGAAGACGACGAATCCGAGTTAAAAGAGGGAGGCACGGACACGGAAATTGGACTTGAAACAGATCAAGATATGCCAGAAGAAAAAGAGAAAACTACCAACGTGTAGTGGTCGCGTCATTTAGGCCCCCAAATAAAGCCTAGTTTTTGAAGGAGATATGTATGTTGAGTCTGAAGTGGAAATGTTGTCTGCCAATTTGTTTATTTTGATCAACTGAAGGAATTAAACGCCGAGCAACCAGTCTCGTGCCTGTGGTGTCCTGATCAATCCAAATGTGTTCTGGGCTCAAAGAAGGGTGATTCGACGCCACAGATTCTGCCTTGTGCAGCGTGCTGACATCTGATCTCCCCATAATCGATGGATTAAGCGCCGGCTCTCCTTTCCTCTCGACCATCACCCAACCATTGACATGTCGACTGACAGTCAATCTGGCGGAGAGTCTCCGGGAGTAATACGTCGAGTTGCAGACGTACGTTGGGGTGGTATGGTGTTTTTCAAGGTAATTTGACCTCCTACCAATGATTGTCAGTATGGCGTTGGCTGATCGGGAGACGGCCCAGGTCGAAGACACCCTCTTTGAGGTTCCTCGGTATAGGTTCACCCAGCATTCGGAGGTATTCGAAGATATGTTTCTGATGCCCCAGGCTGAGGATGCGCAGAGTGTCGAAGGGCGGAACAGTCATCATCCAATCGTCCTCGAGGGATACAAGGCAGCAGAATTTGCTGCATTGATCAAAGTTCTATACCCCACGTAAGTCTTTGCACACTTTCGGCCCCGTCTATTGTTCTCAGACTTAGGCATAGAATTGAAGAACTGATTGAAGGTACTCTGAAACTAACAAAGGAAGACTGGATCGGTGTACTCAACTTGTCTAAACGATGGGCCATGAAGAATGTACGTCAAGTCTGAATCCTTCGTTCGAGATTGAATTGCTGAACGTATCATCTTAAAACTGGGATTCTCACAGATTCGAAAGCATTCTATCGCTAAACTGTCAGATATGTCTCTTGGACCGGTGGAGAAGGTCATCCTGGCTCGAGAGTATGAGGTCGCGAATTGGCTTTGGGAAGGCTTGAACGAAATCATCTCCGAGGATCCGATCCAATCCCTGGCAGAGCTCAAATCACAGCTCGGGGTGGATACCGCGTGCACCTTGTTGTGGATCCAAAACCAGACGCTCCGAACGCCACCCAGCGCAGGATTTGTCCTAACCATCGGAATGCTCGGGTGCCAAAGCTGCCAAGCTGCGGTGTTTTCGAGCGATAGAAGCTGTAACTATTGCAGTCGGAAAATAGGTGTAGATGATCGCAACGCCATCTACATAGTTTCCAGCCCGTCTGCGACAGGCGTGGCTATTACTCTTCCAGCGTCCTCAACTGCCCCTGCTACGGCGAATATCACTATCAACCTGGACTATTTGCGATGCAGGAATTGCTCGAATCGCCCGATCTCCTGTGGGACATATACCTGTTCCTCATGTTCCCGCGGCACCTCTTACCAGAATTTCAGGCTGATCGCGTGTCGTAGCGTGGTCGACGGTGCATCCAAGAAAATTCTCGAGGAGTTCGGGGACGAAATTACCAGATACGAATCTTGGGATTAGTAGTTACTCGTCTTAATTCCGTGTTTGTAGTGGGAGTAGGATTACTAGTATCACGCTCGATGAGAAATTGTAACTTGCAAATGTTCTAAATGACTGCAGATCCGGCGATTCAGCCTCGTGTATTAAATCCGCCGTCAAAGTCCTCGCATCAAGATTTTCAATAGAAACATTGGTTTAGTGCCCATTCGGACAGTCCACGGGAAGCAACACGAGGCGTACCAACGTGACCTTCGAAGCATATATCGATGGATACGTATCGAATATCCTAGTGCTCTTTTCCCTTCACCACCACAACCTGTACCAGCATGTCTGGCGACAGCACATCTGGGGAAGAGTCGACACCGGTGACTCGCAGGCGCCCTCAGCCTGTACAGTGGGATGTTGTCTTCTTCTTCAAAGTGCGTTAATCCCTCTCGCTACAATATGGACACCGTGATTTTAAGCTGAGGCCGTTGGTGGCAGGTCGAAGAGATAATCTTCCCGGTATCGCCTCACAGACTCATCGAGAACTCCGATGTCTTGGCTGGAATGTTCGACCTGCCGACTGGTGAAGATCAGAGAGTCGAAGGGAGGGACAGGGAGCACCCCATTGTACTGGAAGAGTATCAAGCCTCCGACTTTGATGCTCTACTAAGAGTGTTATACCCCACGTAAGTAGCACAGCCAGCCACTACCTTCGAATGCTTCTGAAATGCCGATAACCACCATCGCAGACCCCGAGATATGATATCCGGATCTTTCAAGTTGGAGAAGGAGGAGTGGGTCGGTGTACTCAATTTGTCGACTAGATGGCAAATGAAGGAGGTCAGTCAAGTTGTGAAGGGAACGAAACCCTCTCAATACCGGTCAGCTAAAGTTGCCGCCTTCATGCAGATCAGGGACCACGCAATAAATAACTTGTCGAAGATGACTTTGACCCCCGTGGAGAAAGTGGTTCTTTCTCGCGCTCATAAAGTCGCCAAGTGGCTCAAAGAGGGGTTATCCGAGATTGTGACCGAGAATCCCGTACGGGCTTTGGACGAGCTCAAGGCGCTGGGTCTGGAAACAGCATGCCACCTGCTATGGATCCGGGACCAGACCGTTTCGCGCAAGGCCAATGCGCAGGAATTGACTGTCACATTGGGTAGTTTGGGATGTCACAGTTTGAATTGTCAAGCGGCAATGTTCATTTCCGGTAATTGCGACAATTGCAATCGACAGATATCAATCGACGATCCCGAGGCTATCTATCTTTACAACAGCACCTCCGTCCAGATCTACGATAGCGGCACCCCCGGGCCNGGNGAGGGCGCGGCTCATGATCAACTCCCAGAACCTGAGATGCAGGCATTGCTCGAGTTATCCGATCTATGCTGAGACTTATTACTGTCCGTCTTGCGGCTCTGGCACAAGCTACCAAAACTTCAGGCTCCTATCTCCAGGCTTACGTCCGAACCCCAACGCCAACTTAAATGTTGACGAAGTGTTCAAGGAGGAAATCGCTAGCTACGAGTCATGGGACCAGTAGCCTACTTGTCATTACGACCACCAGCTTGTATCATAGCAATACTCGTCTTCCGTTTTTCAGCCTGGATGTATCATACTAGCACGAATAGGACGGCTTGGCATACTGTGATTCTGAAGCTCAGCACTCGGGTCTTGACTTTCCAACTTCACAGGGACACAAAAATGAAAATGGTCCTCAATTAGCTTTATATCGAAGTAGGTAAGTACGACGAGGTACAGTTACGGTATCATGATCACAAAGAATTAGTGACGATTGGCTGTATACATCAATATCCTAGCTCTCGTCAACGAAAGAGAGCGCGTAGTTCAAAACGAAACCGTTCATTGGCACCAACAAAAGGGGAGGAACAAATCTATGTTGGATTGGGGAGGGGGATAGTAGACGGCGATTCAATTCAGTGGTATCCTAGGGTTCGTGGGGTGAGCATCGCCTGCCAAGGGTCCATCTCCAGGCCGTACGTCTAGCTAGACAGGCAGGGACCTGCTGTTTAGGGTGGAATGCGACGACAAGCCCGCCGCGATCCACGAAAACCGCTTTGTCCGACCACAACGACAACCAAAGGAGTCGTCAGATCGCCGATGACAAGCGCCGGAAAGCGAAGGAAAGAAGGCGAAGAGAGCGAAGCATATCACTCTTCCATCCCAAATACAACGCCCCAACAGACGCGGCCTCAGGTAAAAGGAACGGCTAGTCGACTTTCGCGTCCGAAGCCGATAGAAACGAGCTGAGGAGTCGGTAAGTCCCACAATGTTGGGTGAGAGTGAAGAATAGAAGATGAAGGGATATAGATGATGAATTGACGGGCACTCGTAGCTGGGATAGTGGCGAGTCAAAACAGAAACGAAACAGCTCATCGCTGCGCCAATACAGCGAAATCGGTCATACGATATCGCAATATAGCACAAAGCAACGCGATGAATAGTGGCCGATGCGACTCGAAACGGCTGATGAGCTACCTCGAACGTCGCACGGACTGGATGAGAGTCCGAGCCAGTTGAGAAAGCTCTCTTCCAAACCGGATCGAAGGAAATGACGCAAAGCTGAACAAGAACGAAAGAAATAAAGGACCGAGAATCCGAAACAGCGGCCGAAGAGCGGGGTAATGAGCAAAAAACTTTGAGGAAGACTCACAAGCCATAACACCTCCACAACAACTGACGCCACGCCAATCAGTAGGCGCAAACGATGGCACTCAGGACGTAGAGCCACATGGGTCTCTTCTAATCGAGGACTGAGGAACAATATGCGACGTGATGACAAGGTAGATGAGGGTCGTGCTGCAATCAATATACATAGTGAGCAGACGAAAGCAGGGTGTCGGGTCTGGATTTAGACCGCTGAACGAAGGAAGATATTGAGAGGCGAAGGGAGAGCATCGAGCAAGGAGAGAAGCGAGCAAATAGAGGAAGGAATCGAAGAAGTGTAGCTCACGCAGCAGGCAACATCTTTGTCAACACAAATAGCGGGATCTTTCGCAATGTCTCCGGGGATTCCAGTGTCCAGGTCCAACGAGATGTGGGTCGTCTTTTCGAACAAGAGAACGTGAGAAGAGAAAGTGAAGAATGCCTGAGGAGAGAAGATCTTCGTATATCTGCAAGTATTAGAGCAATGGGGCACACTAGGGGCGAAACGAAGGTTGCAAAGAAATCCATCAGCAAAACCAAAGGAGGGCAATAATACTCAAGAATGGATTACTCACAATCCAAACCACCAACTGCGCAGCCACGATGGTGTTCACAAAAGAAGCCTCAAAAGTCGCAGCCACCATCCTCACATGCAAACCGTCTATATCGTCAACACCAGCGACCCTTGCTTCCAAAGTGAATGCACCCTGAAGAGTTGCAGGTGTAGGGCGGGGAGGCAGAGATGAGGGGGAAGCGGAGATTGACTCGGCTTGGATGAACATCGTGTTATTACGCGATACAGTAGTTGAAGAATCGATGGATCCAGAGAGTAGGAAAGGGAGAGAACGACATACCAGCAGCGACCTTCCTATGAGAGAACGAGAGGGAGCGACTCGCGCAGCGAGCACACAACCAAAGGGAATCAGCACAGCGTCCTGGCGATATGAAGGTGCTGCACCAAAGTATAATATCGCAGAGTAGCTGAAAGGGCACGGATTTGGCCATCGTTTCGTTGATATTTCACATCTTCATCTACTGGCACTGTCAAGGATCATCCGTTGGCGTGCATCGGAGGGTATCATTCTCCTAGACCGACTCGGCGTCGCAATCAGAGGCAAACGAGAGGGATAGGTGGACGTACCAGCAGCGGGATTGCCCGAAACAATAGCTTTCCAGACGCATACGTTCACCGTGTTGCATGTTGACAGGCGATGAGTTGCAAGGTAGGAACGTATCTGGGTCGGTCCAAAATTCCTTGGCGACATCATCACAGCCACGATCTAATCTAGTCAGTTCGTCAGCCGCGCTCGGCTCCAATCAGGAACGGCCGGCTTCCATTCCCATTCAGCAGGCAGTGCATAGAGCTCAGGGTAGGAACAGGAAACGGAACCTCCCATTCGGACAAAAGTAGTCTCAACATCGCTGCAGCTACAGAGAGAACTGATAATTCATGCGTACCGAGACAAGATAGCCGATGCCGTGTCTGCGTGACCTCATATTTGTGATCAATATCAAGCGCGCACTGTATTCTTTCATTCCAACCATCATCTCGGTGCAGAATCATGTTGACTGTCGACTCTGAAGGGACTCCCAACCCATCGACGACCGTCCGTCCGAGATCTATCCGCTGGGGTGGCACAGTGTTCTTCAAGGTCTGGACGGTCCCCTACGCTATTGGATTGCTGGAATACTTCTTTCATGCGCGATGCTGACTTGGGATGCAGGTCGAAGAAATTATCTTTGAAGCACCCCGATATCGGTTTGCAGAGATGTCGGAGGTCTTCAAAAATATATTTCTGTTACCAGGCGGGAACGAGCAAGCAGAGGGGCGGGATGAGCAACATCCGATCGTTTCGGAAGCCTACAAGGCAGTCGATTTCAACGCCCTGATCAAGATTCTATATCCTGTGTACGCAGAAAGAGTCTCTCGCCTGGTGCCGATATCATCTAAAACTGACGATCATCGCAATTTCCATAGACCGAATGATGTGATCTCCGGATCGTACACTCTCACAACGGAGGAATGGGTGGGGGTCTTGAGCTTGGCGACGCGGTGGGAAATAAAGGGGGTGAGTTGTGTCGACTTTTGCCCCAACAAGATAGATAGAACGTGACATCGGTTAGATAAGGAAGCATGCGATACAGGAGCTCACGAAGCTGTCTTCGAACATGAGCGCAGTGGAGAAGGTCGTCCTCGGGCGGAAATGCAAGGTCTCCAAGTGGTTCAAGGAGGGGCTGAACGAGCTAGTTACCGAGCATCCAATTCGTCCACTGGCCGAGTTGAAATCTCATCTAGGACTGGATACAGCTTGTACTCTGCTATGGATCAGGGGTCAGCCTCGTGAAGTACCTCGTTTCCTGGTCACCTTGGGGTCCATGTTGTGTGGGAGAGGCGATTGCAAAGCCGTGATGTTCACGAAAAGCTGCAACTGTTCCAACTGTCATCAGGAAATAAGGATCAACGATTGCGCCGATCTTTATATTTTAGGTGGAAGGTCTACCGTGGGGCTGATAACCAAGGTCGATGGCGTCTTTGGGCCAGCCTCGATGGAGCCTTATGTCGACTGGAAGCATTTGCGATGCAGAAAGTGTAACTCTTGTCCCTTCAACGCCGATCTCAGCTGTCCTTCATGTTCTACTGGTACGGACAGCTATGACATGTTCTTCACGCTGGCGAATATAACCCCGAACAGTAGTACCATGATAAAGCAGGAATTTAGAGACGAAATCGCAGCCTATGACTCCGCAGACCATCAGTAATTGGACTAGAGTTTTGTAAACGAAGGTTTAATTCTCTTGTAATCCTAGTGGTCTCAGAAGTGTACATGATATTCTTCATCCATTTCTACGGAAATATTCGGTGGAACCCGTATTCAGCGTTGTGTCGTCACCATCACTATGTCAATGGACAGCGGTCCAATCGTTCTTTTATCGCTTCTACCACCACTATGTTCAGCGTCAACGCGAGGGGTTTCAGGCTGGCCATTTTGGTGCATCCGAGTCGATGATGGGTCTCAACTCAAAATGAGAGTTATCGTCCACTCCTGGAAGATCTCCATTCACGAAGAAGATGACGAGAATAGGCAGGAATACCTGATCTTTGTGTCTTTCAAGTTCAAGAAGGAGCGATGGATCGGTGTACGGCCTTATCGACCGAGTGGGGCATGGAGGTGTCTCTGAAATCTGTAACGACTCCTTAGTCGTGAGCAATGAACATTGTTTCTTCAGTTTAGCAGATACTGCATTATTAAACTCTGCAAGGCGCCTCTCAACCTCGCCTGTTGAGAAAGGCGTGCTACGCTCATGACTTACAAAGATTTTGTTTTTTTGGTAACGGGAGGGGTTGACTGAAATTGTCTGCGAAATGAACTTCGCCGAACATAAATCGTAGGGCTAGAGGCGGCGCGTACCCTGCTGTGGATCCAGACCCGGAAACTCCTGGAGCCGAGCCGATTGGTCGGTCACGGTTTTGAGCGTTCACTATCATCGAGCAATCAGCTTCAAAGTATAGATTTCTGACATGTTTGGCGGCCATTCTCCCTCACGTCAACATTGACGTCCGATATAGCCTTTATCGATGGATAGCAAATGTCAAACACCTGTCACAGTGTCACTCCTCCCTTTTTTCATTCCTCCTTGGCATCTTGTGCGCGGTGACTTCCTGCCAACCTACCTTTGCTTCTCATCATCGCCGGGCATGCCGACCAGCAGTCCTTCCGAGGACACATCTTTGGGAGCAATGGAAATAGTGGAATGTGCACTTTGGGGTGGCATGGTGTGCTTCAAGGTGATCATGGATTGACAACGGAGAAAAGAGGGCTAATTGACGTCACAATTGGGACGCAGATCAGAGAGTTCGTCCTGAAAGCCCCTCCAAATAGATACATTCAGGATTCGGAGGCATTTGCGGCTGTAGTTCGCATGTCTCAGGATATGGAATGCCATGAGCTTGAAGGAGGGAGCAGGTGGCGTCCGATCATTCTTGAGGGCTCGTGTTTACGCAGCACTAAATACCGAAATTTTGGGTCCGGTACTGTTATCGATGCTATCTATGCTTTCCAGAAGATTCTCGAGGGGTTTTACCACGAATCAATATCAGATACGTACGATTCTAGGGACCAGTAGTTGCTCATTCTAGCTCTCTGTTTCAATAAAGCAGTAGTAGGACTGGGATGCTCAATGAAGCGATGTAACTTTGCAGACGTTCTCTACTACTGCAGGTCTGGCGATTCACCCTCATGCATCCGAGTGACGTCTCCGAGCATTGGTTTGGCGCCCAATCAGACGGTACAGAAGCAACACGAGGTGTGCCAACGTGACCCTCGAAATATATATAGATCGATACCAACCAACTGCCGTTGTTTCTTTCCTCCGCTTCATTACCACGACCCATGGCTAGCGATAGCACATCTGGGGAAGCGGCGACTCGGGGGCGCCCACAGCCTGTTTACTGGGATCATGTCTTCTTCAAAGTGTGTTACTCCATACCACTGCAGCGCGATCGCCGTAGTATTAAGCAAAAGCTCGTTTCACGCAGGTTGAAGAGATCACATTCTCGGTGCCACCTCACAGACTTATCGAGAATTCCGACGTCTTTGCTGCAATGTTTAATCTGCCGACTGGTGAAGATCAGAGGGTTGAGGGGAGAAACAAACAGCACCCGATTGTGCTAGAGGACTATCAAGCCTCCGATTTCGATGCTCTTCTGCGAGTGCTATACCCTACGTATGTTGCGCCGATAGCTCTGGCCCTCGGCGGTGATTTTCGAAATGACGAATGCGATTACCGTAGACCCCACGATCTGATATCCGGGGCGTTCAAGATGGAGAAAGACGAGTGGATCGGTGTACTCAACCTGTCGACTAGATGGCAAATGAAGGAGGTCAGTGGAATTGAGCCAACCAATCCTCCAATACTTGCTCACTTCGCTTTATCGCGCAGATCAGGGACCACGCGATAAACAACCTGTCGAAGATATCTATGAGCCCCGTTGAGAAAGTAGTTCTCGCTCGCGCTCATAAAGTCTCCAAGTGGCTCAAGGAGGGATTAACGGAAATTGTGACCGAGAATCCCATTCGGCCTTTGGATGATCTTGAGACGCTTGGTCTGAAAACTGCGTGCCGGCTGCTTTGGATCCGGGACCAGACTGTTCCGCACAAGGCCGCCCCAGCCCAGGGATTTAATGTCACCCTCGGTAGTCTGGCCTGTACCAGTGGGCACGCGATGTTCCCGGCCACACGAAACTGCGTTAGCTGCAGTCGATCAATATCGACCAACGACCCCGAGGCCATTTTTCTGTACACCGGCTCCTCTATCCAGATTCAAGATAGCGGGATCCCGGGGCCTACGAGGACAGGCCTTATCATTAACTTGCAATACTTGAGATGCCGGTATTGCTCGAACTACCCGATTAGTTGTCAAAACTATTACTGTCCCACTTGCGGCATTTTGATGGGTTATACGAATTTCAGAGCGATAACTCTAGGATCTCATCAGAATCCTGAGCCGAGATCCGACATCAACGTCGGCGAAGTATTTAAGGAGGAAATTGAAAGCTACGAATCCTGGGACCAGTAGCCTACTCTTCTTTACAGCCACCAGCTTGTATCGTAGTGATACTCATCTTCCGTCTTTGTTTCGATTTTGATATACCATAAATACACCGATAAGATGGCTCAGCGAGAGCGAATGCCGACTCTGAAATGGAAAGCTTTTCCGGCCGAAGGTCCGAAAAAAGAAAACATGAATACCCTCACTATAGCATTTCGACATACGCCGTCTCGGGTAAGGTTGCAATGAATGACCCATCAAATATGGCGCTCAAGGCCTATGGCATATATTGGGGAGTGCGCAGTTATCTGTATTTCAGTAAAACCCCTCAGTCATGGCTCCTTCAGCGAGAAGGAGAAAGAAAGGACGACACTGGTGATAAAAGAATCAACGGTGAAACAAAACAACGAGTGATGGAAGCAAAGAAGCAACAAAGGGCGGATGATAGGCGGTCCGAAACGAAACAAACCGCCGCAGTCAATGGCGATATTGCAACGTGATAGAACGAGCCGATCTAGGCCTTGCCGGAAGACCTCAGAGGGTGATGAGGAGCTCAGAGGCGTACACGATGCTGTGCGAACTGAGGAGGAAACAGATTTTTCCCCTAAATGCGGCGACAGAAAAGAGGCGAACGAAGCGAAAGCCTCAAWAATGAAAGCCAGAGAGAAAGGCACAATACATATCGTCTTTGAAGGCGGAGAAAACCAAACGGCCAAGGAGTAAATAGAAAGCATTACAGGAAATTGAAAATTCGCACTAACACCCTTCCGGGCAAAGATCAAACCAATTGATTGAGGACCATCCCACTGAGCGTAGGTAAGCACTAGGGTCAGCCTCCCTGAAAACTGCACCGAGTGCGACATGCTGAGAAGGTTGATGAGTGCCGTGCTGTAGTCAAGATTCACCGTCGACAAACGAAGTTGAAGGACTGAGGTTTGCTGAATGGATGGACGAAGCGAGACCTCGAGGGTCAAGGTAAACTTACGCGCAGGCTATATAATTGTCCGACAACGTATATACCAGGATATCTCCCGTCCCTTCCGGGGAATTGGACACCCCTCCAATGAGATCCGCGAATGAAAGTCCCACCTACACCGAGAGGTAGATCGTCATGCTGGAGGAAAGGAATGAGGTGAAGAAGAGATAAGGAAATGAAAGAGACGTTGTTTGATCTTCAACGAGGGGAACGGTCGATGTGATGGAAATGCAGGACATGTTACTGTAGACAAGAGGATGGGGCGGGCTCTACGAGATGGGAGTGCTCAAGGCCATCTTGGATGATTCAAAAATCCAATCTTGTGGCTGTGGATAGGATAAGATAGGATATAAACGGCGCATGGTCCCTCTAAGGAAAGGCCAGTTTCCACTCCTGTTTCGACCACTCTACATCACTTGATCCGGGAGGGCGCCAGGTTCTCATAGAGACAAAGAGGAGCKACCAGCAGGCCGTCCAGTGACTCGTCTTCATCACAGCCGCGACCCAATTTAATCAGTCAGAATTCCCTCCGAGCCGCAGGTCAAAATATCCGAAGCGGTAGTAGAAACGGGAAAGGGAAGGCACAACTAGATGGTGGCAGAGGGGAAGTGGACATACCCGTGGCGAGCAAACCATCATAGAAGTAGAGCGTCTTACAGTCGTCTACCAATTACTACGCGAGAGCCGTTTTAGCTATTTTTACCACCCTTGACCATCGCACTGGCAGCTTGACAGCTAGAGTCCTTTAGCATCCCTAGAGTAAGGACGAGGCCTGTTGGAAGAGGTATTGGGAGGGCCTGCTTCTGGATCCACACAAAGGAAGTTCTGCCAGGGGTCGTTTTGGAACCTCAAAAACAATCTCGTTCGGACTCTTCTGGAGCCACTTTGGCCGCAGACCTCGTCGGGCCAAGACAATGCGCAAGAACTGTTCGAGATGTCAGTTCTCCTGAGCGAATGATACCCGTAATTATGTCGAGGATACCCGGCCTTCTCAGTAGACACCCGAGGAGAGCCGGGGAAGAAATCACCGGATACGAATCTCGAAACCACAAGTTACTTGTTCYAGCTCTCGRTTTCGATATAGCAGGATTATGATCAGAATTCGCGACGAAGAGCTGTAACCTAGCAAGCGTTGTCTACGACTGCAGGTCTGGCGGTTCAGCCTCGGCGGTGTCAAGATCCCACACCAACTTTAATTTTAATAGAAACAACGGTTCACGGCCGAATCGGACAGTCGATGAGGACCGATATGGGGCATGTCAACGTGACCCTCAAAATCTATATCGATCGTTGTTTCTTTCCTCCGCTTCACTGCCACGACTTGCATGAACATGTCTGGCAATAACACATCCATCGAAGCGTCCACGACGGGGCTGCGGAGGCGTCCAGAGCCTGTTGATTGGAATTGCGTCTTCTTCAAAGTGTGCTACACCACAATGACGTCTTTGCTGCAATGTTCGATCTACCGACTGGTGACGATCAGACAGTCGACGGGGGCGAAAAGGAGCATCCCATTGTGCTTGAGGGCTATCAAGCCTGCGACTTTGATGCCTTACTGAGAATTTTATACCCCACGTACGCTGCTCCGCAGATGATAACCTTTCAACCTTTGGTTGATATGATGATTCCTATTACATTAGACTCCGCGACCTGATATCCGGAACGTTCAAGTTGGAGATGGAGGAATGGGTTGGTATACTCAACCTGTCAACTAGATGGCAAATGAAGGAGGTCAGTGTTCTTGGAAAATGCGTGATCCTGTCCACTGACTACCATCGTACAGGTAAGGGAACACGCGATAAAGAACCTGTCGAACATATCCCTGAGCCCCGTGAAGAAGGTGGTTCTCGCCCGCGCTCATAAAGTTGCCAAATGGCTCAAAGAGGGGTTAACTGAAATTCTGACCGAAAATCCCGTTCGACCCTTGGACGAGCTCGAGACGCTGGGTCTGAAGACTGCATGCCACCTGCTATGGATCCGGGACCGGACCGCTTCGCACAAGGCCAATGGGCTGGGATTTAGTATCACCATCAGTAGTTTGGTCTGTCCGGGTGGGCATGCGATGTTCACAAGCGCACTGAGCTGCAACGGCTGCGCTCGACCAATATTGATCGACGATACCGAGGCCATCCATCTGTACGACACCTCCTCTGTCCAGATCAAAGATAGTGGCAACCCCGGCCTGAACCTACAAGGTCAAGGTTCGTGATCGACTTGCAAATCCTGAGATGCCGGTATTGCACGGACCGCCCGATTGGGCGTCAGGATCAATACTGTTCCTTGTGCGGCAGTTGGATTAGCTATACGAATTTCAGACTGCTACCTCCAGGATCTCGTCAGAGCTTTGGACCCGGATCCGACGTGAATGTCAACGAAATATTTAAAGAGGAAATAGCGAGCTACGAATCTTGGGACCAGTAGCCTACTCGTCATCACGACCGGCAGCTTAGATCGCAGCGATACCTGTCTTCTAGTCTCGTTTCGATCTTAATGTATCATATTTACCTCAGCCTGGGGGTTGATGATCAATTGATTGGCCTTCTCCGACCTTTGAACTCACGCGCACACACCCACGAACAGGATGGCTTGGCGCAGTGCGATTCTAGCGAACATCAACCTTGAATGACAACGTTCTCCAGGTTCACAACGGCATAAGAGAGCAAGGAAAAATGAAATTTTACATACCCTCAATATAATACCTCGACATCAGTCTTGAGCAAGGTCGCAATGAACGACCAGCCAATGTTCCCCCCCGAGGCCTATACGCATGCATTGCAACGAGCTATCAGTATCTCAGTCAAGTCAGGCAGTCATAGCATTTCAGCTAGGAAGAAAACAGAAACATTGAGCACGATTTTAATGCATAAATTAAGGGAGAAACGAAGCAGAGCGTGGCGGAAGGAAAGGGCGAAGAACTGAAGGAGGATGGCAAGTCCGAAACAAAACGAGCCGCCCCACAAACGATTGCGATGTTGCAGCGCGATGGAACACAGCACGATAATGGTCTAAACCACTCAAGGCCGTTGCCGGAAGCCTTCGGAAGGTAATAAGAAGTTATAAGGCATACATGATGCCATGCAAACCGATGGGAGAAACGTACTTCTCCCTCCAATCGCAATGCCAAATAAAAACAATGAAGGTATCAAAGGTGAAGGACAGAGAGAAAATGACGGTTCTGTCATTGAAAGCCCATAGAAAACCATGGAATATATACCTCGGACCGGCGGATGTGGCTCGAAGCATCGAATCCATGATATTGCAGGATTTTAGGGCAGAAATTGCAGCCTTGGGATTTGCAGACGAGGAGTAAACGGACTGGGGCTTTGCACATGGTAGATAAATTGTCTCCTCAATCTTTTTAGGCTTACAAGTGCGTATGTTTTAAATTCTTTACCCATTTTTACGAAATGCTTCATTGGAACACATGTTCAGCGTGGTGTGAGAGTGAGTCGTTACCATTGATCATACCAATGGACTAAGATAGGGACCCAACTGGTCTTCCTTCGCTCTGATGGACGAGCCGCCTAGAGCCAAAATAATAGGCTGGCACGGTCTTTTTCAGGGTATATAATAGTATCTAGTGCATTGGTCGTTGCTCGATGGACTGGTCGAGGACGTCGTGTTTGAAGCTCCTCGATATAGGTTCGCCGAGCGCTCAGAGGACTTTGAGAGCATGCTCCACGTGCCCACTGAAAGCAATGAGAGTGTGGAGGGACATGTCGATGAACATCCGATCGTGTTGAAGGGGTATCAGCTACCCGTCTTGGTGCGTTCGTGAAGGTTCTCTACCGAAGATGAGCGTCTTCATTGGACTTTCAAAAGTCTTCATCTGCGATCAAGATGATGAGAGTAGGCCAGAAGACCTGATTTCAGGCACGCTGGAATGAGGGAAGGAGCAGCGGATCGGTGTGCTGAGCCTATCGACCAGGAGGAGCATGAGGAGATGCGCCTAAAGTCATTGACGCCTCTTCAGTCGCCAGTGGCGGCCATTGCCCGAACAGACGTCGTCTAGAGCGAGATCGCGACCAATCATTTATCGATAATTGCGTCCGAGGTATGCGAACGCAACGAGTGTACACAGTCAATAGTTGGTCAAAGTGCTTCAAGTAGGAGAGTGGCAGAGTCATCGACTTGAAGCAGTCGTTTTGCGTACTGGAAATTGAACAGAGATTCGGTACTATTGATAGCCGTTCCTTCAACTGGTATCATCATACTGAGAGTACTGTGTTCAAACTTGGGAATTCATGCATGACAAGTCGATAGGTAATGTTACGAGCACTGGCCCGTGCAGGCATGCAACACAACTTATGTTACGTGCAACTAAGCACTCAAGTTGACATATGTTGAATCTAAGCTAACATGATTTAATCCAAGTTAACTTATGTTACGTGCAAGTAAACACCCAAGTTAACGTGATTCAGTCCAAGTTAACTTATGTTACATGCAAGTAAACGCCCAAGTTAACGTGATTCAATCCAAGTTAACTTATGTTATGCACAAGTGAACACCCAAGCTAACTTATGTTACGCGCAAGTAAGCACCCAAGTTAACATGACAAGTTCATTGAATCTCAATCAGGGACTCAAAAATGGACTCAAAACAGCGGCACATAAATCAATAGGAATAACGAAACAATGGGCCATTCATTTGAGCATCTCAAAACACAAACTAACTACCTAAGTCTAGTCACCGACCATTCCATCGTTGCCAGTGGGGACCGCCTCTGTGATGATTGCGTAGTAACCGCCTCTGTGCTTGATTCTCTTTACTGGTGGCACCTCGGATTCGGACTTTTTGTGGCTTCGTAAGGTCCGGCCCCTTTGGGTGGGCTCCGGATGAGGCACAGAGGAAGGCAAATGGGATAGTTTCGACGGGGGAATATCAGACGTTGAGTGATGTGTCGGTTGCACCAGGGGTATAATCTGCGTCAGTGGCGAAGATAGAAGGTTAGGCTTGACCTTTGGTGGCGTTGTTCCAAGACGACGTGGTTTGGGGCGACTGGTACCTGGAGGTATCATTGAGGGGTCCCAAAGGATTAAAGGAATGGGTGGTAAACGGTTTTGTCTGGCTTCAAACAGACCTTCGTATGCAGGCTCTTTGTGGGGAAAATTGAAGGGTTGACGAGAGGATAGGAGTGGTTGAAATGGAGTGGTTGAGTCGGAAATTGTGTTTGATGGAATTCGGTTGAGGGACCCATAAAGAAAACCGTCTGACGACACCCATTGTCGGGTATTCACCACTCCTGAGACTGAGGCCAAATACGCCTGCTCGTGCCGGGTCGGAGCCCGAACAATTCGTCCTTGACATGCATCTAACTCTAAAGGGGAGAGAGCTGACCGAAGAGATTCAAATGGACCGCGATAACCCAAGAAGGGTATCAGCTTGTCATATGATGGGGGAATAGCAAGGTAGAATCGGGTGATGGCAACACGGAAAAGGACCAAGGCGAGGGTGTACACGATGCTCTTGTGAGAATGATCGTACCCCGGAGTGTTCCATGCTGCCTCCTCAATGCGCAACAAGAATGGCTGGATAAACCCGATGTCTCCAGGGTATATTGGGAAGTCGAAGGCCAAGCCAAAATTTGCAGCGGCCCGAGCTTGGGAATCTGGCGAGCGAGATCCAGAATTCTTCATCCAATGTGTGAAGAGATCCCATATCCGATGTGACCGCTTGCCACTGAGTATGTCAAGCACTGCATTGGATGCCTGACGGAGCACTTGAATCAGCTCAAACGCGAAACGTCACGCTTGCCAGCGGCATCGACACACAACGACGTGGTCGGCACTTGCCGACCCAAACATCAGCCACTGCCAACGTCCCAGCGGTAAAGGTATGGGTATGGGCCACAAAGTTAACGTATGCTGACGCTCGTTTGTCTTCCTATGTTAACTTTGTCACCTCAAAGTTAGCGTACGTTGAAGTTAGTTTACGTGACAATGTAACATTGGCGCATGACAATGTTAACGTGCGCCAAAAAGTTAGAAAAAGTTAATTTTGTATGGAGGCACGTAAGGTCAGAATGTTACTTTATGAACCACCATCAATGAGGACAGTTCCTTTTTCGGTTGTCAATGCTGCCTTCTGCTCTCTCAATAACACACTTACCTTGTGGAGGGTTTAATCAGTCCCCCCAACCGCTCCCATTTGCTACTAGATCTGTCACGCCATATTTGAGCATGAAAGAAAGAGGTTAAAGAAGTCTCCACTCACCGCTTTTGATCCTTGATCGGGAAAATAAGTCAAATGAATACCTCAGGTCTTTTGCGACAATTCGACTATGATGAAGCTTCAGATCAACGGTGGGGATCCGAAGTGGGGACCATTCCTGTCGCGCATAAAGAAAGTCTTGGTAGCGAGATGACACAGGAGGGTCTAGTGCCTCAGCCGACTCTGATGTAGATGTCATCAACTGAAGCCAAAGAAAACAGAGGCCCGCAAGGACGCGTTTCCTGCCATTTCGTGGAGCAAGGGTGAGCTGAGATGCCTCCAGTACCAGGGCGATCGGAGGCTCTCGATTTGATCCTCTGCTAGACACGGCGAGAGGTTTTGTATTTCCAAATAAGATGTTAGTTCGTTTCTACGAGCCTGAGTGGCTACACGGTTAAATGTACCTTGAGGATTCCATGCGGCCAACACTCACGTCTCTCGAGCAACAACACCCTCCAATCCTGGCCGCACGATTTCAAGTTGATATGGTCAGCCATTATTCCTTTTGATGTCGTCGGTATCAGGTGTTGATGCTTTTATCGAGCTGCCTTGCTTAGGTCTTTTTCGTTTTTAAGTCGAGGTACGCTCAATGTGGTCAAACTTGTACTTCCTGCACCACAATACAACGGTGTGACGCATCTCAAGTATAAGAGATGCGAGAGAAAGCTGAGAAGCCTGGAAACCAGTGAAGCTGTGACAGAACGAACAAAGAGAGAGGAGCCACCATTGCCGCAGTGACCGTCTTTGACACTGACACAGTATCAATTCAAACTCAGATGAGCGCATTCTTCGCATGGACATCTTTCCTTTCAGGAAGCGATAAGCAAACCAGAATTTAGCCGCTGGACTTTCGGAATGAAGTGGCATTTGAGAAGCATCCTGTCACAGGCCTCCGCTGAGCTCTCAGCACTGGTGGAGGTGCATGTAAAACATTCACATTTAGACTCAACTCGTGGAAGCCAAAAACACATCTACGACGACCGAGAGGCTACTTGACTCATTTTCCGCCATGCTTTACCCTGTGCATAGTCTGTGTCGAGGTCGCAGCTGAGCTATACTCATAGATATGTGGCCCGCCAGAGCCCAAAGTCCTCGGAAGGGCACCGAACTCCTTGTCAAAACGCTCAACAAATCTATCTGCAGGTTTACATCAGTAAAACCGTAAATTGATGCTGCAAGGCGATAGAACAGACGCATAACTTACCCACTGCGTCATCTCCTCCGCTGTCCCGAATTTGGTTGATGCAGTCAAGCATGTATTGGAAGTGCTGCTCTAAACAGTCCGATTACATCTCATCCCTCAGTGAGCGGGCAATAAAGCAAAAAAGGGTGCTGACCTGGAGTAAGGCTCTCAAGAACTTCATACACGTTGGCCTGCGCAGCAAACCGTGGAGCTGAATGATATTTTTAGGGTCAATATGATTAGGTAGAAAAGGGTCATTGATCTTTACCATTTGTTCGCTCGATTCTGGCAATCCCATGCCCATAGACTACAGGCTGCTCGTGATACGACGCAGCACCATATGTGTTGCTGTAGGTGATTTGAGTCGTTTTCGCTTTCGCAGCAAACTTGGCTGATAAGATTCGAAGTTGGGCTGCTTCTTCTTCTTCTGTATAGTGATTCATGGGAGATAAAACACTGAAAGTTGATTGTGAGTAACCGCTGCTGACGAGGAATTGTGGGGGGGAGCTGAAAGTGGCCTAGGCTTATATCTGCCTACCGGGCAATCTGAGCCCCTCGGAGATGTGTCACGAGTTCCAGGGCAATACCAGGAAAGGCAGTGTATGTACTATTGTCCCCACACATGATCCTGAAGGTGGGCCGCACAGCACTAGTTTTGTTCCAGAACAAGAAGGCAAATTCGAGAACGCGATAGTGGCGTCTGCGTTAGCGCCGGGTGACTCGGTGCTTCGTCTGTGAACTTTGTTGTAAAGGAACAATACTCCCAGGAGTTTGTCACCTGTCTCCAGTGAGAATAAAGGCATCACATCGATATCTCCAGTGTAAGTCCACATCGACTCCACAAACCCACAAATGGATTGCTTCGTACTTCTATGGGCGCTTCGCCCGCTTTCACTGAGCCTTCATCAAAGATAGCGGCATTCCTTTGAATTGAAATGCCATTAGTCAACGGTCACATTATGACGCCCGCACGTCTCGGCCTCGACCTGTCTCCCTTCGGCAATGCCAATGCACGATTCCGATGGGTACGTTCCGGGGGCGCTAGAAAAACTTTTTGTCTAGGTCGACAACGGTGGCGTTTTGTGCCCAAAGGATCTGAGCCTTCTTCTAGCAAAGACATTCTAGTACATGACCAGTCAAAACAGCTTCGGCACGTATATATATATNNTATATATGCTACTTAGGATGGCCGTTTTGTGACCACTAGGCTACCGATCTGTCCGCTAACCTTTCGCCGCACTCAACCATGAATCGCCACCCAGAAGCGCGGCCAGAACTTGACTGGGACCCTCAATCTAGGACATTCAGCACAAGATATGAAAATAAGTATGACGGATATCACCTACAACCTGAGTCTTACGGTGGAGGGCAAATAGAAGTCTTCAATTCCCGAGAGGGTAGGTATCACTTGTTTATCTCTGTTCCGCAAAAACTGGATGGCACACTCACCTCGATTCTCAAGCTCCAGTAGCCGATACCAGCGTGCTCTGGAACCTCGATCCCTATGAAAGAGCCAGTAAGTCCCATTTTTATCCAACGGGCCAGTGTTTAGTTGATCCGTTCACTAAAACGCGATCCAGCTCACCACCTTCGCCTCTTCATGGGGCACATGGAGAAGCTGAACGAAAGATGTATGTATTTTCATGCATTCTGGGTCTAGTCACTTACTTACATCCATTGGGTTAAACCAAGCCCGTGAAGAATATAAGCAGCGATTCAAGAGGGAGATTGAGAGAATCAAATGGCGGTCTTTGCAGTCAACCTCAGCAAGGGATGGGAAGCCAGCCAACTCAAGAGAATCCCATCTAGTTAGAGACCAAGCAGGAGGACGGTAGCTTGTACAATGCGCATTGCACATCGGATAATAGAACCCTAGTTGAGTCCGAGCCAAGATCCGAGCAAATGACAATGTGGAAAGTTGCAAAATGTCGGTTGGCTCAGCATTGATCTTTTCAGGTTGATCCCCGCTTGTCAGGCATATGCATCTAGCCGAGGATAGGGGGTCCCTACACATCCACAACACCAGCTCGGGTGTCAACGTTTCGCTTCTCACAAGCAGGTGTCCGAGCCCTAGGCTCTCTTTTGACGCGCTTGAATTGATCATGATGACGCCAAAGCTCTCAGGAAAGCTAGTGGTTACGCTTTCATGTCGTCTACCACCTGGATCACATTCATTTATTCAACATATTTCTTCCTCCTTTGCCTCTGTATCGTGAACAATGAGTTCGGTCTCCGCCGATATATAGGTCCATTGCACCGTAACAACGACTCTAGTATTAACCAGTCATTACATGCAGTAGGCCAATACCAAGTCCGAAAAGTCAGATAAGATAAATGGTCCAATACATCAATATCCCGATACCGAACCAGACCACTTAACCTAATCTAAATACTTTCCGAGCCCCAAGATCGAATCCCTCTTCGTTTTAAATTTCGATGTGACTCTTTCGATTCCACTCTCGCTCTCACCCGATTTCTTGGAGCTCCCTGTAACCCAGACACCCAACTACTCCCCTCCTTGCCCGTGTCCACCCTTCCCCTTCCCAAAAATCTCGACGCCGACTCTGCGGAGTGGGAGTGACCGTTGCTAGTCGTGTACCAGTGGCTACAGGAGCAGGACAGCTAGGGAATTCTCGCATTGCTGGCGCTGAGGCTCGTTCATCACCAGTGGTGATGACTCTGCTGCTGTTGCTGCCAGCGCCGGAGGAACGGGTGGAGGAGCGGTGCGGGCACAGGAGCTAGGGTGTGTGCCTCTGGGCTAAGAGGGCTTGATTTCTCTGGTAGAACCACCACTCCTTACGTCTCCTCTTCTCTTCTTGCCGCTGATGATACGCGCCGTTAGACCTCCGCGCCGAAGCTCTGTTTCCGTCAAAGTCCCAAGACCGTCCCGGAAGAAACCCGTGAGATTGGGGCGGGGCGTCGTAGTACATATTATGCCAGAGCGTTTGAAGAGTCCCGTTCGAGGTTCTTGAGCCTGATCGGGAATAGGATGCTTGTGGACCAGCGGTGTGGGCTTGAGCGTTGACCTGAGGTGAAGTTGAATGAGGAGGTGGTGCGGATGAGCCATGCGTAGCAGGGTAAGTCGGAGGGTAATTGGAATAGCTGTTTGGTGAAGACGGGTATGCCTGCTGGTGCTGCTGATGGTCGTGTTGGTAGTGCGAGTGGTAGTGTTGTGAGTGGTAGTATTGCGAGTTTTGGTGGTATTGTGAGTGGTAGTACTGTGAGCGGGGTAATTGTGGTTGGGGGTATTGTGAGTGGTGGTATTGTGGGTCCTGGTATTGCACGTCTTGGTATCGTGAGTCGTAGTATTGACGATCTTGGTATTGTGGGTCCTGGTATTGTGCCGCTTGGTATTGTGACTCGTAATATGGACGATCTTGGTATTGTGGGTCCCTGTTTTGCGCAGCTTGGTATTTTGGGCCGTAATACTGGTGATGGTGATATTGTGGGTCGTCATCTTGTAGATTTTGTGTGCACGATCCAGCGGCGTACCCCTCATACTGCTCATCCGTATCGTGTAGCTGTTGGTGGCTCTGCCATTGAAACCAATGCTGCTGCTGCATCTGATATTGCGAAGGTGGTGGTGGCGGGAGGGGTGGAGGGGGAGGTTGTGGTGATGGGCCTCGTTGATACCTTCCTGCTCCTTCGCCTTGAGAGTCTATTCGAGTCAAGTCGAGTACGAATATGCCAAGAAGGAAGAAGATAAGGATATTTTCATTCAGCCATGTGGTCATCAGCAGAAAAAGAGACATACCGCTTCGGTGCGAGAGATGGTGCTGCCGATCCGATTGTGAAGCAGGCCTTTGACGCTGGTCGTTTTGGACTTGCGTCGCAGGTCCGAATTGTCTCTGTAGCGCATCTGATTTCACAAAAATGATGAGATCGAGCTTCCTTGAAGATGGACGACTCCAACTTGCCTGGGTCGGACACAGGCCCATGGTTATAATTTACCATCTTTGGAGATCCATCTGCGTTCCCTGTACACGTAGAGGTGTATTGTCAGAAATAACACATAGCGAGATGAGAATGAGTTGTACGCACCATAAAGCACTGGGTTACTGTGATGCGACCCTGGATGGTAGGTATTGCTACTCGACGTCAATATACCCCCCTCGTGGACATTCTGTGTGGTTTTATCGGTTTTGCCGACTTTCACCTTGCCAATGGAAAAGTGATGACTCTTGGCGAACATCTCCGTCCTGGAAATGGCCCGTTGACACGAGTCTCCAAGCTGTCCTATTGTCCTGAGGTCGAGGCTGCCTGGCCTAAAACGATTGGGCCTAACTAGTCAGGGACAGCGATCGAGCAAAGTGACCAAGCTTTGCTTGAGGAGGCGTAGTGGATCGAATAACGATGGAAGATGACGTGTGTCTGACTGGAAAACAATGTCGCAGATCCTCGTCAGGGACAAGAACCACAAGATCTTGTACTCTATATGCTCCCAGCAGCGAAAATTTGCAGCGCGTCGAAGCTGTTGGCGAGGCGGTGGTGCACTCGATCCTTATCCAGCCGGAGGTAGACATTATCCGAGCGTGGCTGCAGCATCAAAGAGTCGCGTTTGAAGTTGCAGATCCCAGCGCTAGACCGTATGTCGCTTAGTGGATACCATCAGAGCCATCAAATGAGGTCTGTTCGGAATTTATTCGGGCTCATGAGTCCACGCGTAAACCACACTGCTTTGCAACACTCCTGAAAATCAGTGTCACGAACGATGGATGGCATCTTGAATTAGTGCTACGGTCATTAGTCTTGGCGGTCATTGGTCTTCGATCAGAGTTCCGGCTCCGGAATCCGTGGGCTTTGACTTTGAAGTATCAGTAGATTCGATAGGGAGACAATACCTTTGTTCCGATTGTGAACGAGAAAGGGATCGAAATATCATCAAGTATAGCTATGTACGGCACTTGTAGCCGTCTCTTCATGCTATGAGGTTCCATGATGTTGTGTACTCCTACCTTGGGTCTCACTTTTTGATGTTCGGAACAACTGAATCCTCTGGAGCGTCTATCTGACCTCGTAAAAGTGGGTCAACAAATACAGATTATGAAGACATAAGATGCAATGATAAAATCTTGAAAGTACTCGTCGCTTACTAGTCAGGCCTTGACTAGGATCCTTTGAAAACTATTCGAGCAGGTGCTGGTGCCCAGGGCAGACCCGTTTTTCTGTATCTTGGGAAACTTCCTCTCCATACGCTTCGGAAGCTCTTTGATTTACATCTATGGAAAGTAGTTGTAGCTAGTTGCTGCGGCCAAGATCACAAAGGATGGAAGGAAAGAAGGAAAACGTGGCCTAGTTGAAAGGAAGCAGGTGTGTACTAAGAAATTCCTTTTGATCGATCCATTTCCCAGCTTACTTATGAATATTATATTCAAAATTGGATAGAATTGTATTTTACGTTTAAGAGAGCCCGTATTGCAGCTATGAAATAGGAAGGCAATTCGGAGGAACAAAGGCCAAGCGAGGCTCAGATGACGACTTGGAGGGAGCAGCCGGCCAATTCGCAGAACTCGAGGAGGGAAATCAATCTTGGATGTCAGAGTTGGTTTCGGAAATGGTTTCATTAACGGATGTATACGTATACGTTCGGTGGTGCTAATTGGGGCCTTAATATGCGTGCCTTGCACGGGTGAGATCTGGAATATAAGGAGTTTTGGATAGACTCAAGTTTCAATAACGAGGGTGATCACATATATCAATATCCCTTTAGAGTAATGTCAGCAAAAAACGCATAGTATCAATGCAGAAATCACGTACTGCATGTACGTAGCCCTGAGCGGGTCCTCCCCATTGTAGCCATCCCACCGACGTTGGCCATCCCTCACCCACCACTGCACGGACACGGGCACCGACGCTCGCAGCTGGTCTCGAACCTAAAACTCCAATCAACCAACCGAATAGTAAGCTGGGACTGAACATGAGAACCTGAACCCTCCCAAAAGTTGTTGCAGTGCATCTTCCTCAGACTTCCAAAGGACACACAAGGATCTACGAGCCAAGCCACCGTTAGGCCCGGACGCAATGTGCATGACGATCGAGCCTTGCCCCTGATCGATCGATCAAAAGGGCGGGGATCACTCGCTGTCGCGACCGTTGAACGTTGGAACGTTGAACACTGGCGGCAAGGTGGCATGGCACAGGGCTCGGAGTCTTGAGGTGGTCCGCGTATAGAGCTTCTTTGCCAATGGCATGACTTTGAGGGTGGCGATGGCGTGTATGTGTGATGACGAACACGGAGGTGGCCAAGGTGCATTGGACCCGGTTGTGGCTATCGGACCCAGTGTCCACGCAAACCCAGTTCAATCTAGTGATGGGATAGAAATCATTGGATGGAAAACTCTTGAGAACGGTTCATAGGACTGGAACACCTGGATAAACCAATGTCACATATTAGCTGAAGAGGCTACTATGATATTGAGAGACATAAGGGACGTACGTTGGTGGATCAGGATCTGAGAGGATTCCGAGGGTTCACTTGCAACCACCCCTCGTCCCACCAGGCCCTCCCTCGGCTCGATTCTTCCAGAAAAAACCACTTCTTCAGGCAACGACTGGCCTCTCAAATGCTCTAAGCTTGAGAGCCAAGCATCTCGAAATTAAATCTGCCATTTTACACTGAACTCTGGCAGTTTTGCCCATCGTTTTCTGGAGGATATGGTGGTGTGGCACTCGGTCGAGAATTGAAGAGTGGGGGCGAACCAGCACAGACTACCAGGACGGTGCCAGAGGGTGAGCTAGCCAGTGCCTGATAGGCTCTATCTGAGGCGTATTGCGGTTGTTGGAGTGGTAGTAGGCTGCCGGTCGTTGCGGGAAGCGATCGAGCAGGAGGTCGACCTAAAGAGCAGAGCAAATTCAACGTTCAACGTTYAACGTCAGGTCTTCGGGATCAGCACCGAGAGACTCACTACTTGTTTACATTTCGTCCACTCGGATCCAGGGTACTTCACAATTGAGAGAGCTGGCGAACTGCCGTTCGACGCTAGAGAACAGCGGCAAGGGCGGAAGGCTCAGGTAAATTGGTCAAGGAGACGGCGGCCGATGACCGAGGGCTAGCCCGGCAAGACAGGCGCAGATGGCTTGGTAGGCTAAAGTAGAGAACGAGAAGAAATGCGAGGGAGAGAAGTGATGTGGTGGTCAAACGGTAGGGACATGATGGTTCGTGGAAAGGGTCGAACGCCCAGCAGTTGCTCGCACACATCAGCTAATCTTTCTCATTTCCCAGCACTCTGGACACAATATAATGTTGCTCTGACTACGCTATAAAGACCAATTATCAAGGGGATTAACTACAAAGAAAAGAACTACATGACGCCGAAAGTATACACATCGATATCCCAAACCAACCTGTTGCCTGAGCAATCCCGTCCTAGGGATTAGGGTCGAGGCGAGAGAATGCATTGCTTGAGAACCCCCGATTGCCTTGGTAAGTCTGGCGTCCAGGTCGCTCGATACTGTTCATGACAGGCACTCATATGCGGATGCGTATCTTATATAGGTGGAGCGGAGAAGGGGCGGTAGTGTGGAGCCGCAGCCCGAGGCAGGAACTGGAATCTTTTTGTGATCTCGAGGCAATCTCGAGGGCTGATCGCAGGGTTGCCATCACTGAAAATTTCGAACGTCCTGACCTCGATACACCACTACGCTGGAATTTGGCGTTCTAAATCAAAAGAGGATGGTATAAATACAAGTGGTATATGCAGTCGCCTGTCGCAGGAGCGCTGTACCTCCATCGGCCTCAATCAGAATTCAGAACGTTGTGGGCTTCAGTCATCGCTTGGTGGAAGGCCTGCCGCGTAGTCACCACACTTTCAAAAATCCGGGCTGATATCCGTTAGCTTTGTCTACGAGAAAAGCGGTTGGAAAAATTAGACCCACCAGCTTCATCTGGCGATCGCTTCCTTTGGAGAGCTTGCAAGAGTTCGGCTGTTTAAGAGTTATTGAGTCTTGAATTTATCGATTCCAGGTATCCAGTAACTGACCCTCTCTTACTGTAGGAACGGAGAGTGTCCCAGATCCCCCCTCTTTGACGAAGAGTTCTTTGATCAGACGTGGCCACCCTTGCCGGACTCATGAAAAATCTTACCGAAAGTCAGTTGGGCATCATTGGCGAAATTCTGCGGGTTCACATGGGGAGCAAAATAAGCAGCCTTTGACCGATACCCCGGGAATCCCACCCGTCTTGCAAAGTCAGCAAGAGCATTCTGCCAGCCACTGATTCTCGCTTGTCCTGGCCCTGAATATCACCGGAGTCGTTCCTCAGCAATACAAGACAGGTACAACGGGACTCCTCACCATTTTCATAAGATAAGGTAGCATTCTTCCCGTAATTTTGTGGGTTCAGATGGGTATCGTAGTACTTGTTTTCGTTTGTAAAGTCGACGCTGGGATTGGCTGAATTCCCTCGGCTTCCGGTGCCGCGCGAATACATCCCCTCTATGAACGCTTCGCTCGCCTGCCTTTGTCCCGATGGGAGTCTCGATGCGGAAGACATGGTAGGGCTCGTGGGATGTACGGGGAATGGCGTGTATGTGGACGGGTAATGTCGAAACTGTCAATATCGAAACTTTAGGCATCAACTGGCCATCGAAGTTACACATAGGAAAGATCCTTACTCCACTAGCCAATGAGAGAACAGTACAATATTGTCACGGGCAAGGTTTTGAAGGACGAAAATGATCTTGAGAACGGGGACGACAGTGAGCGGCAAGAATGTAAGGAGTTGATTCGACTGTTAAAGCCGCAAAGAAATATCTACAAGGTAAATTGTAGGGAACCCAACGATCTGGAAGACTGGGCTAACGGAGATCCGTTATCTATACGTTACGGTAGTTATGGACCAATCTGGAGGACCCTCCTTGTGTGAGAAATTTTATTGTACTTCTGTCAACAGCTTCGTCAACTTCTTGACATGCGGACCCTCAAGAAATCCAGGAGTTTGACGAGTATGTGACTTATTTGGAAGAACAGAGAGCCAAGGAGGAGCTTCCTGAGCGAGACTCAAAATTGCTCTCGGCGTCCACGTCCGAGTCGGAGATCGACTCCGGGTCCGAGTCGGAAGTCGAGATTATCTCGCAGAATAAGTACACTGGGGGAGGACACTTCAATCCTCAATCATTTGGTGCGGATGCGGTGATGCACTACGGCCTTGGCGGAACTGGTATGTAGTATATGGGACGCTAGGCTACTCGAGACCCGTGCTGACGAGCTATTCTAGAGACTTCTGTTCAGTCGGCAAATGAGAGCCCTGGGGAGACTCCAGCTGCAAAGGAAGGAAGGAAGAAGAACAGGGCCAGGACCAAGATCGTGACACGAAATACATACTATGTCCCTCACGAGCAGCCTCAGAACTTTGGTTCTAATGGNACTAATGATCGGTACGATTACTCCTGTTCATTTCTGCATGCCTCTAGGCTGATATCGGCTCAAGTGAGTGGGATGGGAACCTCAGCGCCCGGTCCAACAAATTATGAGAGTGGTATGGGCCTTTAAACTTGCATATAGCCCTTTTTAATCCTTCTCCGCTGTAGCCGAGCACGCGCCGTCATCCTCACCACTCGCTGAAGCTCAAGAGCCTACTAAGGCCCCCAAATATTTCCGCAAACTACAAGATCTCCTGCGCTTAGGACGTATCTCTGCAAAGTCATCCAGTGATCCCAAGCAAGGTCGAGCGCAATGTTTAGTATAATCCAAATTTAATCTCTAATGCCCAATTTGAAGTTACCGGTGGTTGACTGTTACATCTTGCGCTTTGTTTTATCCCTTTTCTTATGCATTTATAAACCCAAGAGCTAATGACCAATCCATGGTGCCAAATACTTGCTTTGATACAGCTGGATTAATTCACCTCGTCTCTGACTATCCGCTAAAATGCGAACGGAAGCTAGGACTTGATTGTAATTATGTAGCTAATTATTGGGAGGTGATCGGGGGGAGCGGCGCGGCAGGTGACCGGTGACCGGTGACCCCTAATCACCTTTGGGGGGGCGTGGCCTTCTTCAGGAGCCAAACGGCTAGGTCTTGTGTGCGAGAACTCAGAAATTGTTGCCTGAAAGTTTCGTGTCGAAATCGTCCGAGATGGTCTCCTAGCAGGGTAGCTGTGCTGTACTTTAAAAGGTAGTCTTGTTTAGGACTGAATTATTGGATCTGATCTTCTGCATCATTGTTGGAACCGCCCCGAGCCAGCCTGAGGCCGCACTTTTACCATTGTAGGCATCAGCTAGGTTTTTTTTTCTGAGGCAATGTGCTACCACAGCTCTCGTTACCATGACGGGATGCACAAACCCGAGCTACTTTATTGTTCTCGAAGGAACGTTGCTGTATCGAACTGTCACCGGCAGGATGGGCGCCTTTGGCTGCATGCCCGTTTGTGGTATATCGAGCACGAGATCTCTCGCCCACAGGATGTTAAAAATACATATAAACACCATGCCCGTTTGACTCATCACCAYTCAWCGCAAAGTCCCCTCTGACACATCTTCGAAAGCACCTCCCGAGTCCCAGTTCCAGGACAAGCATGTCTCGACCCGATAGCCGGCTTGGCGAAGATGATTACACTGACTCTGACGATAAATTTTCTGTCGACAGAGAGACTCACCAGAACCATTATAATGCTCCTCATCACCAGCCGCAGGCATTTGGTGCAGATGCGAGCATAACCTATGACGGGAGCGGATCCGGAAGTAACAACAGAGGTATTGTCTAACTTCGGGAGTCTGATCTCTGGTGACTGACTGCCTGGGCAGGGGGTCAATCAAAGTCTGAAGATAGGGAGAGAAGCCAAGGCGGTAGAAGGGGTAAAACTGTCATCTACCAGAACACGTATGATAGCTTGCACGACAATCCGCAAGCGTTTGGCCGCCGCGCTCAGATACATATGGGTACAACTTGTTTGATTGTAACCTTTCGCTGATTTTGCTGATAAACCTATCCCTATCATTGCACCAGGTACCACCACCGTCGCAGAACGATATGGCAGTGGTTAGTCCTCGTTCCCAGTGTAACCAGCTTCATACAGTGTCTAAATTTTCGAGAGAACTTATAGCTCGGGCTTCAGTCCAAGTTCCTCAGGCCGCTGATTACACAGTACCCCAGGCAGAGACTACAAACATCCACAATAGGACAGGAGCAGCGACGGAAACAATCGCGCATCCGGCTCTGAATCAGAGTCCCCCAGGTGAGGCGGCGTTCGCTGTAAATGGTTCTCACCGGCTTTTTTAACGCACAATGCCAGCATCAGCTGCAGTTCTCGGAGCAGACTCCTCGACATCTCAGCAAGCCACTCCTGCCCCTATCAATGAGCAGCTGAACTCCTTCGACAGTACTTCATCAGTTCCGGTCTCTGGTGCCCCAGTCATCACTCCCCAGAATGCAACCTCATCCATGCCTCCGCTCGCAGGGAACGGATCGTTATACCTTACTAATCCTATTAAAAATGGACACGCCCCCGAGCTAGAGGCAAGCCCAGCCCCAGCGTCAAACAAGAGCGAGAAGGGCAAGCTTTCCAAGTGGACAATGAAATATGTCAAAGACCGTCTTTTGAAACCGAAGGATAAACCTAGCCACACCGGGAAAGGACATGTGTTGACAAGCGACGGTAGCCCTCCTCCCTATTCAAGCATCCCTTAGTAGTCGCGAGTCAACCTCAAGGTAGGATATCTTTGAAGAGCTGGGCAGAGGATGGCGCGGAGTTGGACATCGTATTTCCTTGATCATTATCTGTTCTTCCTATACTTCTTTATTATATTTGCCTTCTAATTTCTCAAATACCCTACACTATCTGGCCAATGATGCAAAATTAGGAATTCTGTCTTAGACTCAAGCCATCACAGCCAAAAATCAGTGTCCGAGGGCGACAGATACAACTTGGCCGAATCCATCAGCGCGGTTTCATTTGGTGGAATCAGTGGTAGCTATGTATTGTGGCACCAGGGCGAGGGAGAGGGGAAGAGACAGAGCTAATTCTGTTGTCCAGGAACACAGGGGTCGCGATCTTTCTGCAATGGCCTTCCTAAGTTGGACGCTCTGAGACCAGAGAGAGAGAGACCGGTGTACGGTAAAAGGAAGCTCACCTTTGAAGGACAGTTTGGGCGCTAAAGACTAGAGCATTGCTGTCTTACGTTGTGACAGACTGAACAAGCGTGCGGCAGTTCAGCAGCCAAGCTCAGCTCAGCTTCACCAGACGGAGAAAACGAATACTAATTTTCGGAAAAACGATCGCATCCATTTATCCTGCGTGTTTCCTTCCACTATTGCCTATGTACGTGCCAGTATATCGTGAACGATGAGTTCGGTCCCCCCACCGATACAAAGGTTCATCACATCGTAGCAACGTATCTAGTATTATTGCAAGAGCGAATCATAATATGCTCTAGGCCAATCCAAACTTCAAGAATTGAGCAAAGCCAAATTAGATAGACAACCCAAAAATTCAATACCCCGGTACCAGACCTAGGCCACCATTGACAGGTTAATCATCTTCCTGAGCCCCAAGAACGAACCTCTCTTCGATTTGGATTTGGACGTCGACTCCTTTTTATCGCTCCCACTCTTGTTCTCACCCGAGCTCTTGGAGCTCTCTTCGAAGAACCCAGACTTCCAACTACCCCTCTTCTTGCTCTTTTCCTTCTCCTTCGCCATTTCCGAAGGCCTCGAGGCCGACTCTGCGAGGTGGGAGTGACCGGTACTACTGGTAATATTATCTTGTTGCTGGTGCTGAGGTCTGTTCATCGCCGGTGGTGGTGACCCTGCCACTGTTTCTGTGAGCGGTGCACACAAAGCCTGCGCCTGTGACGCGAGTGCTGCAGGGGCTGGCGCACGATCCGGCGCGGGTACAAGAGCTAATGTCTGTGCATGGGGGACAGGAGGGCTCGCTTCGTCTGACGCAATAACCCGATTCCCAGCTCTCTTCCTCTCTTCTGGCCATTGATAATACGCCGTGTTGGACTGCGGCGCCGAAGCTCTGTTCTCCTTTAATTCCTGAGACTGTTCCGTAGGGAACCCGGGAGATTGAGGGCGGCGTATAGTGGTATCTCCCCGTTCTCGAACCTGATCGGAAATAGGATGCCTGTGGTCGAGCGGCGTAGGCTTGAGCCCGGGCCTGAGAAGGTGAGGTGATGTCACGAGTGAGCCATGGGTAACAAGGTAAGGGGGAGGGTAATTGGTATAGCTTTTTGGGGGAGGCGGGCACGCCTGCTCGTTCCCCTGCTGGTCGTGTGGCTGCTGCTGCTCTTGTGGGTACTGCGAATGTTGTGAGTCGTGGTATTGTGACTCATGGCATTGTGACTCATGGCATTGTGAGTCGTGGTACTGTGAGTAGTGGTATTGGGAATCGTGGTATTGCGCATCTTGGTATTGTGAGCCATGATATTGAGGGTCATGGTATTGTGGGTCCTCATATTGCAGATCTTGCGTGCACGATCCGGCTGCGTACTCCTCAAACTGCTCATTATACATTTGCTGGTGGTGTTGCTGTTGAAACGGATATTGCTGTTGCGGGTGCGTCGGATATTGCCATGGTGCTGGAGGGAAAGGAGGAGGTTGAGGTGGCGGTGGTGGGCCTGGTCGATCCCGTCCTGCTCCTGTGCATTGAGAATCGATTCAAGTTGATCCGAGTAGGAACATGCCAAGAAGGAAGGTCATAAGGGAAATGCCGTTCAATTATATGGCAATCAGGAGAAGGAGTTTTGGCGAAGACCTACCGTTCGAGTACGAACGATGGTGTGGCTGATATGGTCGTGGAGCAGGCCTTTGACGCTGCTCGTTTCCGAATTGTCTCTGTGGTACAGCTAACTTCGTGAAAATGATGAGCTCGAGCTTYCTTGAATATTGAGGACTCCAAACTACCTGGATCCGACGCAGGTCCGTCATTATAATACACAACCAATCCATTTGCGTTCCCTGCAAACGCATAAGCCGGAACTGGCACAGAGCGAGACAGGAATGAGATGAACGAACCATAAAAAACCGGGTTATTATGATGCGAMCCGGGATAGTAAGTATTGTTACTCGACACCGATATACCCCCCCTCTGGATATTCTGTGTGCGTTTATCGGTGTTGACGACTTTCATCTTGCCAATGGAGAAGTCATGAGAATGGGCGAACCGAGAGAAGTCCGGCATATTGGTTCACACAGATTCTTCAAGTTGGTCTAGTTGCCTTGGRGTCGAGGCGGTCTGGCCTGNNANNATCGGTTTTAAATCGTCGAGAAGGCCACTATGGAGTGAATAGACGGACCTTTACCTAAGGAGAGGTCGTGRAACGACAGCCCTTGTGCCCTATATACCTCAAGCAGTAAATTTCGGCGCCATGGAGTTACACCATCTGGCTGTTATTAMCGGCAGAAAAGAAGAGTAGAACGCGGGTTTTGAGCGTTCGATTCCCGGAGGTCGATGCGATGATACCGTGCATTCCAGCAAATTTTTCTAGCCAAAAAATTTTGTTCAAAGTTCAAGTTAGACGCCCGCGTAAGACGATTACACAGCAATTGGCTCGGTTCTYAGAAGKTCCGGAGGAAAAGGRGGTTGTGCTGTGGAACAATCCGAGGATCCGAACAGGTCGCACTAACACATCTTGACAGCGGCACTAGTACACCACAGCACTCCTTGCCTGATAGRCTCGGGAGGGAAGGCGGTGGTAYCTCAKGATTTTCARTYKCACGCGATTGCTGAAGAATATYCACGAGAGGCGAGAAATTGGGTTTTGRCCAGGTAATCKTCTACGCTCTTCYGCWCCGAATTCAACGTATTCTCGTGCTCTRCATTCGGGATCCGTCAGCAAGTACAACGATACTACGCAGCAATTCCTATAACTTACAGTTTGGGAACACCCACGAGTACGACCGAGCTGGTCTTAGTGGTTGCGAGAGGACTAATACGCGTCGGCTACCATTGAAGAAGACTGAGAGTCATGACCGCGTTGAGCRTGGCGTCGCTGAGATGATCTCCAGGGCTAAAACCTCCCATTAGTTGGATTTCCTTTTTAAAGTGGTCAATTCTGCTCTCTGCTCTTTCATGAACMTACTTGCAACTTYTGAAGGGGTTCTGCGATGACAAACGGCCGCTCCTATTTACTAGTAGATCTGCCACACCACGTTTGAGCATGAAAGAACGAAGATAAAGATGTCGCGACTCACCTCTATTGATCCTGATCGGTCAGAGCAAGAAAGGAGTACCGTCTTTGGCGGCATGATGATGCTTCGAGTTCAACGGCGGGGATCCTAAACGGGTGTGGACCGTTCATGTCGCGCACAAGAAACCCACTGGCACCGAGATAACCTAGTGCTCCAGGTCAAACAAAGTTAGGATGACCCGATCGAATCCAGACTGCGGTCTCGACCCGGCCCCAGCTCGGACCTGGCATTCGGGATAAACAAAGGCAGAGCTGACCCTCGTCGCGAGTATTCATGAAACTCGGGTAGCCATTCAGTACGCGCTTTCGAGGTGCGTAATRRAAGGCTCCGCGGGCTCATGGTACCCGGCACTGGCAGTCTTCCCCTTATCATGATCGAGAACACAGAGGGCCCGAGTAGACTGAGGAAAGATCGTCGCGGAGAGCCAGAGACAATACATAACCCGCAGGAGTCGGTTTCCCGCCNTTTTCGTGGGCAAAGGTTGGATTTGAGTGCCTCCAGNTCCAGGGTGAGAGGTGCGTGTTTGACCCTCTRAATCTCCTGAGCGGTCCCTTGTAGTGACAAATAGATTGGGATTTTGCTTTGCAATTTTAAGRGCTTTAAAGTGCTGCAGGATCAAACGTACAYTGAGGATTCTATGCGGCCAGCATTCGCATCTCTGCAGCACCACCAGTTCCTTTCGATGTCGTTGCGAGCTCCGAGTCRACAKAAGGCGGCGGTACATCCCTCGAGCTGCGTCGTACMGAGAGATGRCCTTGAGGTGTTTTTCCGCGTTGGTATTCAAGTCGAGGCATGTTCAATGTGGTTYAACTTGTACTGGTTGYACCACATCAGCGTTGTAAAGCATATCGAGGATAAGATATTCGGGAGAAAGCTGAGAAGTTTGAGACCAGTAAAACTGAGCGTGGGGAGCGGACAGAGGTAACAAAGAGAGGAGCATCCCGCCGTGACCGCCGATGATTCGGTGCAAAGCGGGCCGCTGGTACCCTCCGGCGRAGCAGGCAGGCTTTGGCTGAAGGCCAGGAGTGTTTTTGTGTAGATTTGCGAGCGTTGCAASGTAAAGCCAGATGGTATTCGAACACCGGGAAATACACAGAACATACTAAAGTACAACACAACGAAAAAAGGTCGTTACAACAGCGTTAAWATCGTAAATAAATCAGGGATTRGTCGAACATGTCCGTCGAAGCACGCGAGAAGTCGCAAATATTGCGAAAGATAGCTAGAAGTTGCTCGACATCAGCAGTTGCATCCGGGTGCCTGGGTTTCGTGAGGCTCCAGATCCACATTGCCGTACGGGTTGTCATTAAATCTACACCGGATTGAAGGTCAGTTACAAGTGAGACGAAATGTCGGAGTGCAGAGGGAACGAACAAGTTATCGTCTTCGCCTTGCTGTAATGCTTTGACTGCAACGCTTTGGAAGGCTTGCTCGACGTTGATGGCTTCCTTAGCGGAGGTCTCGAAGTAAGGCAAATTGCCCTTCGCTTGACACCAAGCCATGGCTCGCTTCTGGGTCACCTGGAGAATAGATAGTACGAGAGGTAAGCAAGGAGCTAGCTAGAATAGAAGGAGTGGGCGCACCTGTCTCTTTGAGTCGTCTACGTCGACCTTGTTCCCAAGGACTACAAAAGGGAAGTTCTCTGGATCGCTTGGACTGGCTTGTATGAGGAACTCGTCTCTCCAGCTCTCAAGAGCTTGGAACGACTTTAAGGAGTTGACATCAAATACGAGAACGCAGCAGTCTGCCCCTCGGTAGAAGGCCACGCCTAGGGATTGAAATCGTTCTTGGCCGGCAGTATCCCAGAGCTATTCCGTTGCTGTGAGCACGCGACGTATCCCAAACTCGATCATGATGGATACTAGACGCACTTGGATTGTTACTTGCTGGTTATCGACATCCACAGCTTTCGTCAGACTAGAAAGTGGCAACTTCAGCACTGTAAACGGTGGTCCGGCCGATCCTGGACGTACAAGTCTGCACCGATCGTCGCCTTGTACTGGTTGCTGAACCTCTTGTTCACATACTGGTTCATCAGAGAGGTCTTTCCGACACTGAGAGCCTTGGTCAGGTGGGGTTCCATCCTTCGTGCAGGCAGGGAAGCTCACCCGCTATCACCCAGAATGATAACCTAACAGCAGAATGTTCAGGACGCCACGTATAACCCGAGTTCAACAGCACTCACCTTCAGCAGTGCAGTCCGGACCATTCTTGCAGTTCTTATGTGGTGAGGTGGTGGTTCTAATGAAGGACGGTCTAGGTTATGGAGCTCAAGGAATAAGTTAAGGTGTAAGCTGTCAAGCACAGCTGCATGAGCTAAGAACCGGGCGGTGAGCGGCTCCGAGTCGAAGGGTGGAAGCACCTTCCCCGCACTGATCTCAGGTCAGCCGATAATTGCTCCCGCCATCATCGGCCCAAACGGGTCATTGTTTGTTGTTTTCTTGTTTTCCAGAAGAGAAATGTCTGTCATTGTCGTCGCTCATTCTAAGTTCCAGCCTGAAGCTCAAATCCAATATTCACGGTCGACTTCATGATCGAGAAATTCGAAGGGAAGTGATCAAGCTCCGATGGGACCTATGGAAACGAGTTTTTATCAGGAAGCGGCAAGGTGCGCAGTTTATGGCCTTCGACCAGAGTTTTTTTCTGAGAATGAAAACCACATAGACCTTCGTATTGCCTACCGCCTATGGTCAGCATCTGCTTAAGGCTTCCGAGAGCAGCGTTGCGCTGGGCATTCTGGGGAGCGAACCCCAAACAATGACAGCACTTCCTCACTGTAAACTCAAGCTCCTTCTCCCGCTCGACAAGGCGCACGTTGCGCTCATGATCCCTAGATCAGTACCCATGTACCCGTTCTTGCATTGCCGGCCACCATGCTTTAGAGCCATCCGAACTTCTTGGCCGGATTCACCGCGTTTACTTCCCGAAATTGCTATTTCAGTGAAATTCAGTCATCCCTTTGTGCGTCACATGTTCAACTGCATTTCATTGCCAGATTAGCCCGATGTCATGCCCTAAATCCGAACGGCATTCTCCGGATTTCTACCTATTTAACAAAGGGCAGACCAACTTTGTAATCCCCCCGCCCGGCGTCTCTCTTTCCAGGGAAAGCCACTAGTCCCTGAATAGCGAGACTCCGTGCTCCGTCCCCCGTCTCCCGTCCCCTCAATAATGGCTACTTTACTCGACTTCAACCAATATGAACCCGAGACTGCGTTGCTCATCGCCCAGCTCCAATTGGAGGATACCCTCGAGATATCCAAAGGGCGCAAAGGAAAGGGTCGAGTGGACCAAGCACCTTCGGATGAAGAGCTAGCCTTTCGACTTGCGTCTGAAGAATTTGGTTCTATGAAACAAATGTATCAAGACTATTGCCTGGCCAAGAGCCTGAACGACGCTATTGACCAGGACGCTGCGACCCTTGAAGCTCACCGTGTCATGGAAGAGGCCGCTGCTGCGGACAGACGCGCAGCTGAACTGCTTTCACGTGGACAAGCTTTGCCACAGCCCACCGAAGCTCAGAGGCTGCTGGAGGATCGCACATTCAAGGTTGACCACCCAACGAAGAGGTGAGCAGTCCCTTTGACCTTCCATAGCATTTCGGAAGCTTACCGTCATTTTGGACAGTGGCAAGACGGCCCCCCGCGCGATTGTCGAGGCTCATCCCGTCCGGCCCTTGGGGGAAGAAGAGCCGTTGAATTCCATCTGGCGCTTCGATGACCTATCTGAAAGCCTGACTCAAAGAGCAGGTCCCAGTGTGGACCGATACAAACGGTAGACTTCCTCATAAATTCGATCCGATTGAAAACTTGACGCTATTGTTAGGGTTGACTGTGTCAGCTGCGACGCCAAAATCCGTATCGGCGACGCTGCCCTGACGACGTGCCAACACTACTGGTGCTCCGCATGCATCAAAAGCCTGGTCGAAGTCTACCTCCGCGACGAATCCCTTCACCCGCTTCGTTGCTGCAAGAACCCATTCGAGCTTCAAGACGTGTCCAACCATCTCAACAACAAACGTTTGTACGACCAGTTCGACGCGAAAAGGCGAGAATACGAAGTCCCTGCCCAGAACCGTGTCTATTGCGCGACGCCGACGTGTTCAGCCTTTCTGGGATCAAGCGAAGCGTGTCCTGTGGGCAATCCAAACATTCTTTGCACCCGTTGCCGCGTTCAGACTTGCGCGACTTGTCGTAAGCCATCCCACCCAGGTGATACATGCAGGGAAAACGAAGCTGTCGACCAGCTGCGTGCTCTTGCCCGCGAGGTTGGGTGGCAGACCTGTCCCGGATGCTTCACTGTCGTCGACTTGCACCACGGGTGTAACCACATGACTTGCCATTGTCGCGTCGAGTTCTGCTTCCTTTGTGGCGTGCGGTGGAAGGACTGTCCCTGCCCTCAATGGAATGAAGACAGGCTGTTCGCAGCTGCCGAGATGAGGGCGCAGAACGATCTGGGAGTACGCGTCCGCGCTGCTGAACCTGTGAGGTTCATGGCGGAGGTGGACCGTATGATACAGAATTTGAGAACGAACCATGATTGCGCTTTCCACCATTGGCGTAACACAGGCCCTGGACATTGTGAAGAATGTGGAGATTATCTCCACCTTTTCTTAAAGGTACGTATGTTGGTATTTGGAAACTGCTTCTTATTCTGACAACGCTTGGGTTACAGATGTGTCGCAACTGCAACTTGGTTGTGTGCCGCCGTTGCTCACTGAACCGCCTCTAGAGTATTACAGTTTCCGTTCCGAGTAGAAACTCTTCAGAAAGGGAACATACAGCATTGATAAATGGCTTGATACATGTAAATGCGACTTATACACAACAAGACAGAGAAACTGCTACAATATGAACCATTCCTATGATTACACACAATTTCGCGAGGCCAAATCCATGTCCAAAACGAAACCGCCATCCGCCTGCCCAGCGGAAACCCGACACAACTTCGAACCACCACACCCACCATAAGCAGCGACTCTAGCAGACACCATCTCTCGAACACTTTCCACGGAGCTAACAGAATCAAGAACCAGCGTCTCCAGGAGAGGGAGCATGCGAGGCGTTTGGACATCCTTGCAGGCCTCACTGAGTGCGTCCAGCAGCTGGGGAGAGTCCGGCTTGAGACCTATCTTTGAGGTTACCCTCAAATCTGTCAGGTGTTCGAAGAGAGGTGAGGAAAGATTCTCGGTGAGGGGGGCTTCTGTCAACGGCCAACCTGGGTTTTCGCCGTCACCGAATTCGAATGTTTGGAGCTTGCAGTTAGACCTCTCCAATAAGCTCGTGAGGGATCTCCATCCTCTCGCCGTTATTTCGGGGTGTACGGATTCGCTGAATCCATTAGGGAGGCGGAATGTGCAGAGGGAGGGTAGGGTAAGTTTATCGAAGACTGCGCCAATATCGTGGTAGTAATCCCGAATAATGACTTTGTCGATATGCATGGACTGAAGTTGGCACATTGTAATGTCTGGAATATCGATTTCAGGAATGGTACCCTCATCTAGTCGTAAGACCGACACATGCTGAAGGGTCTTCACACAAGACGACGCAATATCGAGGAAAGCCTCATGCATAATGCTGGTGAAGGCGAGTGTCGTTAAGCGACCCCAAGGGACAATGTTGAAGAATGGAATGTTGAAGTCATACTCGGGAAACCACCTCCCAAATGCAATGGACTGAAGTGCTGGAGATGAGCACAATGCACTGAGAAGACGGTGACGCCCGTCGGTTGTCCAAAACCGGAGGCTGATTTTAAACTCGCGTAGGATAGAAAATGCTGTGGCTTGAAGTGCTTTGAATAGAGGCTCGCAGTCATTATAAAGCTCCAAGGAAATGCATCTCCACCGTTGATGCTGCAGTATCGCAAGACAGATAATCCGCTGAAAATGCATCTGCTTGTTCGTTCCCCAACCGACGCCCTGCTTGATAGTGAGATCCAGAGGGTGTCTCCCATCCGACCCAGCGGAACGTTCAAGCCAGAGTTCGAACGTCTTGACACACCCTTGACAACAGGGATTGGAGACATAGATCTTGGCCCACAGTTGTGGGATCGAGATCGCAGTCCCCCTCCACAAGCGGCAAACCTGGGTCAGGTCGGTGGGCAGCGTCTGAGAATCAGGGTATGCTGTAGTGCATCGTAAGGGAGCTGATTCCTCTTCAACATCCACTTTGCGTATTTTTGGGCGGTCGTGCACATAATGGGTGGAAATTTCTCCAAGGATCTCAGGTGGGAGGAAGGCGTTCATGGGCCAAGCCTGCCGTCGTTGGCAACCGATAATTCTACTCGGATGTCAAATGGTATAAATCAGACTCAAATACCTCAAACTTTAGGATCTACACAACTCACTGTGCCGCTGCAACCTGAGCACTCGGGCTGATAAAGGTGGAGGTAAATGTTAACAATGTGGCTATCCGAGCTGGCCAGCACGCAATGATAATAACAGTAGCAAACAACGACCAGCCACCAACTTGATCAAGGTCGAGTAATTACCAAGATGGAGAGCCATTGAACGTCAGAGCATTAAAAAACTTGCGTGTGTGGAGAAATATGGGCCAGAGTTCTGGGCAAGCGCCTTTTCTGCGAAAGATAAAATAGCCCATCTCGATATGATTGACCTGTATCTTTGGATGTAATTAAAAATGACAGATTACATCCCAACGGTGGTACAATATATATCTTACTTGGTACCCTTCCTCCTAAGATTTATAAAGGAATATATCTGAAGATTCGAGGATTTGAGGCCCAGTGAATCGAGACATAGCGGATCGAGGCTCATTTAGCCGCGGAGCTCGCCAGATATGATCAATGTTCAAGTCTGCCCCTAAAGTGAGAGTAATCGCCTTTGATATCTGTGGCGAAGACTCTACGCAGCGTTGGCCTTTTTCCTCCTTCACCATGAGCAATTATAGCCGACGCGATAACTTCAGTGGCTGTTACTGCGGGAATATTCCCGACAAACAGTGTCTCTAGGTGAGGAAGAAGCTGTTGGCATCCCAGAGCGATGACTTCACGCAATGCAGAGTTCTCGAATCCGCTATATGCAGCGACTGGATCCCGAAACATTCTTCTAGCCCAATCTACAGACGCCCTCAATCATTACACCCAGTGTCGATCTCCTTCTCGGAGGTCCGTTGTTCTGTCGCTTAGACACAAGCCCTTGGCGTGCTCAAGGGTAGAAGGAAAGCTTGAATCAGGTCGTTGATAATAGTAGTAGTAAATTTCGCTGGACGACATGTCCCTTTCCTCCGACTCTGATGCGCACGTTGGGCTTATGATCCTTGGATCAGTAAGAAGTCCGAGTCATATTTGCCTTCTCATCTTGCATTGCCCCACCATATCATAGAACCATCCAGTGCGTCACCTGCTCAACTGCGTTTAATCGCCAGATCTCACGTCCCAAATCAGAACGGCAGTTTCCGTTTTTCTACCTATAAAATAGAAGGCAGGCCAACTTCGTAATTCCCGCGCCCGGCGTCTCTCTTTCCAGTGAAGGCCACCCAGTTCCTGAGCAGCGAGACTCCGTGCTTTATCCCCCGTCCCTCGTCCACTCAATAATGGCTACTTTACTCGACTTCAACCAGTATGACCCCGAGACGGCGTTGCTCATCGCCCATCTTCAGCTGGAGGATACCCTGGAGATGTCCAAAGGCCGCAAGGGAAAGGGTCGGGCCGACCAAACGCCTTCGGACGAAGAGCTAGCCTTTCAACTTGCGTCTGAAGAATTTGGTTTTATGAAACAGATGTATCAGGACTATTGCCTGGCCAAGAGCCTGAATGACGCTATTGACCAGGACGCTGCGATCCTTGAAGCTCACCGTGTCATGGAAGAGGCCGCTGCTGCGGACAGACGCGCAGCTGAACTGCTTTCACGTGGACAAGCTTTGCCACAGCCCACCGAAGCTCAGAGGCTGCTGGAGGATCGCACGTTCAAGGTTGATCAACCTGCGACGAGGTGGGCATTTCCATTGACCTATCCTTCCAGAAGCTTACCGTCATTCGGACAGTGGCAACACGGCCCCACGTCCGATTGTCGAGACCCATCCTGTCCAACCTTCAGGGGAAGAAGAGCCATTAAACTCGATCTGGCGTTTCGATGACCTCTCTGAAAGTCTGTTTCCAAGAGCAGGCCCAAGTGTGGACAGATACAAGAGGTAGACTCCTCGTTAGCCAATTCAATTCGATTGAAGGTTTGACGTTGTTGTTAGGGTTGACTGTGTCAGCTGCGACACTAAAATCCGTATCGGCGATGCTATCCTGACGACTTGCCAACACTACTGGTGCTCCGAATGCATCAAAAGTCTGGTTGAAGTCTACCTCCGCGACGAATYCCTCCACCCGCTTCGCTGCTGCAAGAACCCATTCGAGCTTCAAGACGTGTCCAATCATCTCAATAACCAGCGTCTGTCCGACCARTTCGACGCGAAACGGGAAGAATACCAAGTCCCCGCCCAGAACCGTGTTTATTGCGCAACACCTACATGTTCAGCCTTTCTGGGATCAAGCGAAGCGTGTCCTGTGGGCAACACGGACATCCTATGCACCCGTTGCCGCGTAGAAACCTGTGCAACTTGTCGTAAGCCGTCCCACCAAGGCGATACGTGCAGGGAAAACGAAGCTGTCGATCAACTGCGTGCTCTCGCCCGCGAAGTCGGGTGGCAGACCTGTCCTGGGTGCTTCACCATCGTCGACCTGCACCATGGATGTAACCACATGACTTGCAATTGCCGCGCCGAGTTCTGCTTCCTTTGTGGTGTACGATGGAAGGACTGTCCCTGCCCTCAATGGAACGAGGAAAGGTTGATTGCAGTTGCCGAAATGAGGGCGCAGAACGAGTTAGGAGCACGCGTCCGTGCTGCTGAACCTGTGAGGTTCATGGAAAAGRCGAATCTTATGGCGCAGAATTTGAGGACGAACCATGATTGCGCTTTCCACCATTGGCGTAACACCGGCCCTGGAAATTGTGAAGAATGCGGGGATTATCTCCCTCGGTTCTTGAAGGTACGTGTTCGCTGTCTGGAAGCAGTGCGCTTTTTTCCCTGATGCTTCGGATACAGATGTGTTACCGCTGCAACTTGACCGTGTGTCGCCGCTGTTCATTGAACCGTCTCTAAATATGGGCATGATATTGCATACTCTGTCCTGCGTAGAGTGTCCCCACAAAGAGAAGATATAGCTCTGAAGAAAGGCACGGTATATGTAGATGTGAAGTATTTACAGTAAGCCGCAGAGACAAAGGAATCATATATTGTTACACACGATTTTGCGAAGCCAAATCCATGTCCAAAACGAAACTATCGCCCATCAACTCGGCGGAAACCCTCGAAACACCATCTACACCATAAGCAGCGACTCTTGCAGACACCATCTCTCGAACACTTTCCACGGAGCTAACAGAATCAAGAACCAGCGTCTCCAGGAGAGGGAGCATGCGAGGCATTTGAACATCCTCGCAGGCCTCACTGAGCGCGTCCAGCAGCTGGGGAGAGTCTGGCTTGAGACCTATCTTTGAGGTTACCCTCAAATTTGTCAGGTGTTCGAAGAGAGGTGAGGAAAGGTTCTCGGTGAGGGGGGCTTCTGTCAACGGCCAACCTCGGTTTTCGCCGTCACCGAATTCGAATGTTTGGAGCTTGCAGTTAGACCTTTCCAATAAGCTCGTGAGGGATCTCCATCCTCTCGCCGTTATTTCGGGGTGTACGGATTCGCTGAATCCATTAGGGAGGCGGAATGTGCAGAGGGAGGGTAGGGTAAGTTTATCGAAGACTGCGCCAATATGGTGGTAGTAATCCCGAATAATGACTTTGTCGATATGCATGGACTGAAGTTGGCACATTGTAATATCTGAGATTTCGATTTCAGGTATGGTACCCTCATCTAGTCGTAAGACCGACACATGCTGAAGGGTCTTCACACAAGACGACGCAATATCGAGGAAAGCCTCACGCATAATGCTGGTGAAGGCGAGTGTCGTTAAGCGACCCCAAGGGACAATGTTGAAGAATGGAATGTTGAAGTCATACTCGGGAAACCACCTCCCAAATGCAATGGACTGAAGTGCTGGAGATGAGCACAATGCACTGAGAAGACGGTGACGCCCGTCGGTTGTCCAAAACCGGAGGCTGATTTTAAACTCGCGTAGGATAGAAAATGCTGTGGCTTGAAGTGATTTGAATAGAGGCTCGCAGTCATTATAAAGCTCCAAGGAAATGTATCTCCACCGTTGGTGTTGCGATATTGCAAGAGCGATAATTTGTTTAAGGAATTTCAGCGGCGATGCCTTCAGCCCCCCTAGACTTTGCTTGATAGTGAGATCTAGTGGGTATGACCCACTTAGCCCCGCAGAGCGTTCGAGCCAGAGCTTGAATATCTTGACATGGGCTCTGGACCTGGGTCCGAAAGTATAAATTGTGGCCCAAAGTCGGGGTATTGAGATGGCCGTAGCCCTCCATGACCGACAGACATGGGTAAGGTCAACGGGATCCGTTTGTGAGTCGGGGTAGGCGGTGATATGTCTGGCTGGTGCTTGGCTCTCATCGATTCCGGGACTCTTCGACCGGTCGTGCACATAATATTCGAATATATCCGTCAGGATATCAAATGGGAGTCGCTGGAATGTGTCCATGGTACGGTGTTCTGGAACATCAAGGCCCTCAGATCAAGTCAAATCTACAACCCAAGGTTCGGGCACTCACTGTAGTT